>CM076577.1:167684748-167825365 GCA_034641835.2 Pinus albicaulis | reverse complement strand
GGGTAACATATAGAGATGACAATGTGGCTTCCACATCTGATCCAAATTATGACCGTTTATCTAAAAATGTGGAAAAGCTACAACAAATGATGGAAAAAATGGTTGTCACAGTTAGTGGCCAAAATAGAAATCAAAATCATTACCAGAACCAGAACTTTAGAAGAAACAACACCCCTCCCAACAGACAAAGAGAATCAGATCAGCAAGTTATTCCCCCATTCCAAGAGAAATTTCTTAATGAGGATGAGGGGATCATAGAAGAGTCTGAGGGGAATACAATAAACATGTTTGAAATAGAAAATTCAATCCATAATTGTTACACATAAGAAGATCAGCCCTCACCCTCATATTGGGATGAGGAATGGTTAGAATCTGAAGATTACAGATTAGGATTTGAGAATGCCAAGACGTGTACTACAGAACAATATGAATGCTAACACCTAACTCTATTATATTAAATCCCTAGTGAAATCCCTTTTTCCTATGTATATAACTCCCTTTTCTAATAAATATCCCCAAAACCCTCTTATTATAATGTTTTACCAAAGCATATATAGTCCCGCACATTTAAATACCCCGCTTTATAAAGCCCTTTGGTAAAACTCTAACCTTATATATACATTCCGCCCCTATGATGAATTAATTATATTAATTTATTCATCATATAATAAAATATATGAAGAAAAGCGTTAAACACATAACATATGTGTTTAACACCAAAAACAAGAAAAGATTACGACTGAATCCCGCGCCACCATACTCAGCATTCCACGTGGCATTCCACATGGCCAAACCCCGCCGCAATTCATTTTATAAATTCACGGGGTTAATTAGTCATTTGGACTAATTAACAACTATTCCCGCCTATTAGCTTCTCCCCGGGGTGATTAGATTACACGTCAAAACTTGTTTAAACCCCGACGGGCCCACTTTCCAAACCGCACAAGTTTCCCTTTCCTCCAGCCGTCAGATCATTCCTCCATTGATCAACGGTCCCGATCAATCCCGCTGCCCATCGCATGTGAGTTTTTTAGCCAGCGGGGAATGAGCGGGTTTGACTATTCAGCATTCCACGTGGCAAGCAGCCTGTGGAATCGCTGCCATTGCGATTTTTACCGCTTTCCTCCATAAGCGGTGCGGGCTCACCGCTTACCGCTTATCGAATACCGCCGGTCCCACTCCCTTACGTCACCCCGTACGTCGAATGACGTCATCACCTCGAAAACGACAAAAACCCTTTTGACTTGTTTTTAAGCCATTTTTCGCGTTTTTTTAGTTATTTTGGTTTTCGAAAGAGATTAAGCTCCCGCTGTAAATTTCAAAATTCACTGCAAATACACCAAATTACTCAGAAATTCCGCTGCGCCCGTGTTGAAGAACGTTCCTGCCATTGTCCATTACCTGTTGAAGAACCAGTTTTCATTAAAAAACAGGTATTTATCATTCCGCACCCCGACTGCAAGTTAAGCTTAGTTTCTTGTGTTTTTTTCTGAAAAAGTGGTTAAAAATCCTCTCTGAGTCCTCATTGAAGAGTTAAAACCTGTGAATTTACTTCCCAAACCTGCAATTTGTCCCAATTTCTTCTTTTGTCCGATATCCCGTCCGGTCTGCAAGAAAAACTGAAACCTCCATTTTGAAACCACAAGAACCAAAATGGAGGCCCCTACTGCTCTAAATGTCACTCCTTTGAATGCTCCTCACCGAGATCTAGACTACTTGCCTCTCATAGATGAAGATTTCCAAATAAAAGACCCGCATTTCGATGAAAGTCCCCGTTTGAGTTTCTGTCGCTGCAGAGACGAATACTCAAAGGGGCAAGATCTTATAGGGTTGTGGGAATCCAATCTCCCAAGGTATTTCATTCCTACAGTTCACGTTTTCCCTGAAATCATTCATTATTGTCATGCAAATTATGATCCCACACAAAGAGCCGTATTAGCTCCTGATCAAAGTGTTTTGTTCCCTATAACACCTCAGGCTATCAATGCTATGTTACAATTTGAGCCAGAACAAGAATTAGCACCTCTATCCATGGAAGGGCTAATTGAGAAAACCAGACTGTTAACTCCAGAAAAATTGAAAGCAATGTGTCAGTACTTCATGTTACCTGAGCATCAGCCAAAAGGGACTCCCCCCTATGGTTTTTGTTTTTTTCAATCATTTGGGAAGGCTTATTGTGAATGTAATATCCTTTGTCTTAGGATTCAATACCAGTGAGTATGTTGACGAGATAACTCTGGCTTTGCTATCTATCTTCACCCCTGGACAGCCTCCTGAGATTAAATATGACTATGCTTCCTTCATTGCCAACAAAATCCATGATCAATTTTTAAGGCTAGATGATGAAAAAGTGTTCAAGTACTCCTCAGTTATCTATCACCTCATAATTTTCTATCACTCAGACAAATTCCCTTTCCCTGTTCAGAAACTTGATGCTAAAGGTAATCCCAGGTCTGTTATTTTTTGGTCCCCCATCATTCATTTGTCCTCTGATTCTCCCTACTCTTATTCAGAATTCATTGATCAATTTGTACATCCTGCTACAACCTTGTTAACAGGAGTTTCTCCTCCCAGGCTTAGTACTGAGATAAGAAAGACCCTGCAATTGTCAAAAAGTTACAAAGTTGGGGATTGGTACTTGTACCAAAACCATACAGTTATCAGGATTTATGGATGTGAATTACATCCATTCAAGTTACCCGGATATGTACCAATGAGAATTTTTGCTTTGGAATACTTTAGACAGATGAATAACTCAGATGTAATCCATTTCTGCAATGTAAAGAAGAAAGCACAGTTAAGGATCAAAAGCCAGTTAGGTCCTTTCATTTGCAATTCTAGAGAAGCTGAGAGAGATGCAAAACTTATATTAGAGAGAAAATTCCAGACATCTTTCCGTTGGGTCCCTTATGACCCCTTTGGTTTCATTTGTGAAAGAAGGTTAAAAAATAAGTCATCTCCTTATATACATCACAGAATTCCTGACATAGAACAGTATGCAAATCAAGATGAATGTGTTAAAGGAACACTTATTGAAGAGGGAAGTGGAGCTGACAAATTGAATAAACTTATGAAAGATGCTGAGAAGAAATTTGACCTAGAAACATATGATCAAATGTAGGTACCCTATATTGGCACATCTTCAACAGCCACTCTACAACAAGCTATACAGGAAGACAGCCCATCAGTAACAGCAGAGCCTAAAGGTAAAGGAAAAGAACCTATAGTTCAGGTCATTGAAACCCCGGTCATGGCAGAAAAATCACAGAGTTCCAAAACACCAGAACAATCTAAAGCTTCTCAAACACCAGCAAAGCAAATCCAAGCTCCAGAGATGCAAACTCCACTGAATGTGGAAATAGGGAAAAAGAGGTCAGCTCCAGATACCACACCTTCAAAAGGAGCCCCACAAGTCTATCAAGCTAAAAAACACAAGTCTGATCTACCTCCAGATGTAGAGATCATAGATGAAATATTCGATGATGGCAGGGAAGATAGTCAGCAAACAGGTACAGCAAGTGAAACAAATATAAGCCAGAAAGGGATACAAAAGCAACTGAGCACTGAAGTATCTTCTTTCAGACCGCCCAAGACAGGTACTGGAGACATAAAGAAAACCTTCATCGATATCAAAACAAGGAATGAACCATTAAAAATGAAGGTCTATGATCAGTATATGAAGATGGCTCCTCACAATCAGCAAAGGTTGATGTCAGCATTTGATCTTTCACAAGGTAAAATGCAAATGATCCACTTCAAAGCTAAAGTGCCAAAGCCAACTTCAGCAACAGATTACATCAGAACAAATTTTGAAGTGTTAGCAAAGGATATCCATCCCTTGGATCAGATAGAGCTTCATAGGCAAACAGGGGAAATGGTTTATTCTACTCTCACCAACAAAGCCATGGCAGCTTTAACACTACAAGATTCCTTTAATAATACTGCTGCAACATTGAAAATTGAAAGGGCCTCCTCACAGGCCAAGGACAATAGAATAAAGTCTCTGGAAGAGATCATTATTGGTTTGGGACACAATCCCAAAGACACTAAAGGTATTGAGGCACTGATAAAAAAGAAAGAGGATGATATAGCCGCACTGAGAAAACAGTTGAAAATACCAGCCTCAAGGCACCCCCAGACACAGGAAATAATAAAAGGAAATTCACAAGAAGAAATGATGGAGTTGCTCTTAAACTTGACAGAGCGACTAAATGAAACCGAGAAGGAGCTGGAAAAGGCATTGCAGGAACAGGAAATTCTCAAACAGGCTTCAGCAGCAGGTACTACAGGACAACAGGAACAATCATCTCAGGTGAATATTTCTAATTTGAATTCCGATGATTTGATTAAACAAATGGAGAGTTTGCAGCTAAAGGTCACAGAACTCCAAGAAGTAAAATTACAATTAACAAAATTGGAGGGAAAATATGACACATCCAAAAAGACAGTAGCTGACAACCTCAGAGAAATAAAAAGGTTGGAAAAATTGGTTGAGGCTTTGCAAAAAGATCTTACACTGGAAAAGCCTCTGAATGAAATAAATGATATTCTTTGGGACAACATCATTAATTTAATAAGAGATATTTGGCCTTCCATTCAAGCTATTTTTGAACAGAATGAGTTAGTCAAGATAGCTCAGGAGGAAATAAACAAAACTAGACATGAATTAAGAGGTAAGCCAGAGCTAGCCCAGCAGTTCATTCAGTTTTTGAATTCAAGAACAAAACAACAGCTAGCATTGCTAGGAATTGATGACAGAACAGGAGTAGTTTTGGAGGCAAAGAGAATTTTTACAAAAAGAACTTTCATGCAAAATCTAGAAAGAAAGTGTAATGATATTTTGGTCGACATCAACGTTTTCAGAGAAAAATCTCAAGCTCTGCTGGACAGTGATTTGCCAAGTCCCATGCTCACCGAGGATCAAATAGTAGACTTGGAAACTTATGAGAAAAGAATCAAAGCTCATGCTAAACATACAGCTGTAGGTTCTACTAGTATAGGTTCTACTAGCTCATCAGAACCTACAGTACCAACCGGGAAGAGTATTTATGAAAAAGTGAGAAATCTGTTTCATCTGGAACATGAGTTAAAGTATCTATTTCCGAACGAGCCCACTTTTTATAAACTTACTGAAGCCGATGAAACTTTAAGGAAGCTCAGAAGAACCATGATACCAGATGATCAGTGGTGGAAGGAAATGATGGAAATTTTGTAAAAAATGTTGTCAGGACAAAAGTTTATCTTTACTATGAAGTAAATGGTAAAAACAGAAATGCAGGTGAAAGAGTATCAGATGAAAGAGTAAAGAGTATCCGTGAGAAGTAAAAGTATTCAACAATTCAAAGGAATACGCAAAGGACCAGCACAGAGCCCTATTTAGAGCACTTATCCTTAGTACGTCCATGAAGAAAGGAACAGCACATCAACCGTTACTCATTATTCTATTTTCGAGACCATGTGTCTCTTGTTTGTTGTAAATACGCTTTAAGTCAGCCTGAATTATTGGCTAGGATAGAGTAAGATTGTTAAGATTATTTTTGTATAAATAAGCCTTCAAATAGAGTTTTGAAGGGTGGATTCTATTACTCTGCTGTAACATTGAGGTTTTCGGAATAAAAGCTTTTGGACAAATTTACTTGTGGCTTACTGGATGACGTTTTGAAGCACTGGACTTGTTGCAGGATTCATGTGTTGGACTTCAGTTCAATAAGTTTTCCAACCCTTGTGTTTAAATTTTATATTAGTTTATGCTATCATCATATCCGTTCCTGAATAGTTTACATAAAGGATTGAAACAGAATTTGCTTAATTGTACTCTGTTTTCAAATGTGATTATTCTCGATGTTTTCTTCTGGATTAGTTATAAGCATGAATTCTTAATTGCTCATGTTTTGCTGATTTCAACATTGTTGATTACTGTAACAAAGAATCATTCATTGCTCTTTGCTTGTAGTCATTTATCTTCTTTCTCTTGAATATGGTGAAAGATTCTTAGTTGCCTTTCATCCCTTCAAGACCATCCATCCACTTTAAATTTTAAGGATTGTTCTCTGTCTAGCTATCTTGCCCTGTAATACCATCTTGTGTTTAGAAAAGAAATCCAGTAAAGCCATCCTTAGACTCCATAGCCCAATGGACTGAAAGCCCTCAACCTTGCCCTTAGTTTGTGGATTCCACCATTTTCCCAAAACAAATTTCGAATCTATAACTAGCCTAAAATCATTCAAGAACAAAGATAAATCATAAAGAGAGAGCCCTCTCTGGATGCAGATTGGCTAGATTCTGCATCTAAAAGGTTGGTTTGTGGTTACCTCGGGTATACTTTCCTCTTACACAACTTCTAGGAAAACCTGAGTGATAACAGGATGGACTGTGGTTTTTTGGATATCATTTTCAGGGCCGAAGGTTAATACAATGACACGTGGAACTTTTTACAAGTTCTCTCTACTGAAATAATCTATAATAAGGTCTATTAGTGCCAGTCAAGTTTTCCTGTCACTAGTGATCAAATAGGTATGCTCTTTATAAATTTGTCTGAGCCTTTTTCAAATTTTTAGTATTTCATTGAGTGTCAAAATAAAATTTTGTTCATTGGTTTAGGTTGTTAGGTGTTTTCTTCTTCCACCATGACTAGGGTTATAAAAAGGTTACTTTGTGCTGCCATCATGAAAGGTTATAAGTCATGAGTCATTGATGTAATTGTCATGACAACCATATTTATATGGTCAAATTTTCATTTCAAGATGTTATGGTTAAGTTCATGGTTTCATAGTCTGTAATGTGTCATGATGGTGTCGAATAATGAAAATATAGTTAAGGTGATGTCATGATAGGTCCTCATGAGTGGAAGAAGTATCTTCTCAAAATATTTGGTACTAAATCAGTTCAAAGCGTGTGCAACAAGTTCTAAAGTTTAAATGTAAGTTGCTCCAAAGATTCCAAAAGCCACTCAAAGAAAACTATTAAAGGTGAATTGGTAAGCCAAACTATCATTATCAAAAATGGTATAAAGATATAAAAACTACATAAATTTTTCATTCTCTTTTTCCATTTCTCAAGAAGACCTCTCATCCTCCAACAATGCCTTCCATCAGCTAAAATTTATAAACCTTAGCCAGCTCACTACGCAAAGGAAAAACTCACTAAGTTTCCATGATTTTTCTACTCTTTCACTTCAGCCACCCTCAAAAAGCTCAGCAAGGATTAAATTCGCCTCAATTCTAATCAATCAGACTAATTTTCCCTCTCCTAAGCCTTTCTTTCTCCTCAGCAATATAGTTTTGGCCAAAACATCATCTTATGGGTGAAAAGGTAGTGTGTCACTAATCTTTCACTAAAACCATCATTTAAACCCTCTTTATTGCTGGTTTTCCGAACACTGAAGCTGCACATGAATATTTTGAAGCCATCCACATCTTTCAATCTGCCTAAGGATGCCTCGAAGGTAATGTAGCTTCCTCCACACTACGTTTCTAGCCCGGATTGCTATGTTTTCAGCAAAACTCGGTTTTTTCGTTTAAGGGAAAAACCAAGAGATCAACATCTTCAAAACCAATAATATTAAAGCTCTTTATAGCTTTTCAACAAGTAGTTTCATCAATATTTCAAGTGGTTTCCTCCTAAATTCTCAAAAATGCCAAATTCAACAGTTTGCTAGGGTCTCATTGCACGGTTTTTCTTGCTTTCAATATTTCGACTCAAGTTACAGAAAAAATCTTCAAAATTTGATAGAATTATATTAATAAATGATTTCATCACCTTTCCCATCTCTTTCAAATAATTTTCCCCACATATCTGCCGTTTTTTTCATTTTTCCACAAACCCTCTATATGTTTTAAACACCATGCATGTGTTTCAGCTTTCTCCACCCCTTCTCGTCGTTATTTTTCGTCCCTTCCACTCTCATAACCTTCATAATATCCCTCCACACTCCCTTAAATTTTAACAAAAATTTAAAATTCATTTTCCCCTTTTCATCCCCCTCCATTCACCAAACGTTGAAGCTCCCTTGTTTCCCTACCCTGTTTTGTCAAATACAACAATAAAGGTGTCATCATGAGCACTGAAAAGGAGAAAAAGATTTATATTAGAGGAAAAGTAAGTCGGATTGAGCCACAAAAAATCACTGAGATTATGCAATCCCCTTACATTAGAATGTTATTTGAAGAAGCTAGTTGCCTCCCTTTTTGCCAGAAAATCCAAGAGGTCGGATTCAATGTGAAGTTGACTAGTGTATTCACTGCCATGTTTAAAGAGAATGAGATCATCATCATTGGGGTTAATTTCATGATATCTCCTCAAGACATTTCTTCTGCTACCGAGATACCTCTTCAGGGGGGGATTTGGTTAAAAAGGGTTGATCTTGACCTAGAATGTTAGAAGATTTTCTTGAAAACACCATATAAAGAAGCTCCTGCAGCTACCTTTCCTATGACACACTTGCGATACAAGTACATAATTTTGATGACGATGATAATTTCATACTTTAGTTGTGAAGTCATATATTCTCTTTTATATCTATATAATATCTGCCTCTTGATGCATTTCACCTCTGCCAAGAAGATGAGCTTGCCACATTTTTTGTATAAGAGTCTTGTTAAAATGTTTGAGAAGGTAAGAAGCAAGGTAGGGGATCACTATACTAGTTTATTCCATCACTGTTTGATTAAAATTATTATCCTCCATCTCTTGTCAGCTATTGGCATGCCTTGGGAGGCATTTGTACATAAAATTTCTATTTCATCACCTTAAACCTTCATGCCTCAAAAGGTTGGTTCGTCTAGAAAACTAAAAGCTACTCCTACTATTGAAGGGAGTCAAAGGGAAATGACAAGAATCAAAGCTAAAAAGCTCAGCTTTGGTTTTGATGACAAACAAAATGCATATTCTCCTTTAATGACCAAGGAGACATCAATTTTAAGATATGAAGGTCCACGTGAAAGTGAAGAAGAACAAGGAAAGGAACAGATACCTTCTGAGGATATTAAAAAATAATCCCATACATTTGAAACAACTGAGGAACTCCTTGAGAAGAAGGATGCTAAAATTGTTGAGTTAAAGGATAGGATTGATAAAGACAACTACATGGTGGCTCTTTTACAAAAAAAGAATAGGAACCTCTTGAAATGCCAAGCAGAGGCTGGAAATATCAAATAAAGCACAGTGGTATCACTTGACAAAGGAAAAAGTGTGGTTACTGATGTGGCCGAAAAATATAAGAAGGGAAAATAAGTAGACAAAGAGCCAAGCAGAACTTTAACTAGAAGGTTGAAGAGGAATTTTTCATGAGCCAATGTAACACCTTGAGCTAATTTTGAAGACACTTGGACACTTTTTGTAAACTAGCCATTTTTAAGAAATCTATTGTAAGGGAAAAAAGGTAGCGTGCCCACGCTACCTTTATCAATGGAGGCATCTAAATAAATAATGGATTGTAATTTTGGAAAGACCTTAGATTGTATGTTAATGATTTTCACTCAATTTCCTTCACTAGGAGTCAGTTTTACACAGGAATGCAAAGAAATGCCTCAAAAATAGCTCTCTGCCCTCATTTTAGCACTCACGCTACCTTAATAGACCAGTTTTGTGAAATGCATCTTTTCAATATTTTGCTGGATGTTTTGTGATGAAAAAACCTTTAGAGGCATAGAAGACACCCTCATCAACCTCTAACAGTTTTCAGAGAAAAAATTGATGAAAGCATCATCATCAAATCAGCTCGCGAAGTCCACAATATGGATTTTCTACAGACACACTACGAAAACAGAGTCTTCACGGTACCTTTTCACCAAAAAGTCATTTTTTGTAATCTTAGGGCAAAATCCAATTTTCGAATGGTGAATAATGATGTAATATGATGTATTAAGTGTGTCTAACGTCTAATAGATTGAAATATATTAATTGTAATGATGTGAATTCAACTGTATCTAATTGGAGAAACATCAGGGAGCGGTTATAACCTCTCTTAATTTGTGTTTTTGTTAGAGAAAAAGGTGTATTGGTCTGCTCAACCATTTCCCTATAAGTTTTCTACATTCTATGGAGGGTTGAAATTTGGCTACACCTTCACCTAACTACGTTGTGCCTCCAACTATGACACCTTCAGCCAAATGTTAGTTTTCCATTTTCTTAACCAAAAACCACTATAATATTTCCTTTTGGCCCAAAGCACTTTACATAGGAAAATTCCTTGAAATATTCATTGGTGCAAGTCTCATGGATATGCATTTATTGAATTTAAAATGTTGTATCATTCGTTGCCCACTGTTAGATCTATCACACTCCTACCTAAGATATCCCTCTTCCTTAGGCTTTGGCTCCTTAATTTTATATGATTTCGGGGCTAACACCAAGACATCTCACCAACATGCCTACCTTCTTCAATTTCTTGAAGCTCAATATGGCATTGTGTGAAGTCTATCAAGTGACATTGACTTCTTCGTTTACTACAATCCATTTCTCAGATTTTTTTAGACATGCCCCACTTCATAAACACTTAAAATTGAACATTGGTGTGGCACGATGACATGTCTTCCACCTTTCATCACATGACATTACTCTGTCACATTTCACATGATGGAAGATGCCATGTGTCACCTAGATTTGGTCCATTTGGCCACTTGAAAATGTTGAACTACATGTCACATGTCACCTTCCATGTCATCCCATGCATCATTCTACTAACATCACTACCACCTGTGTGCCAACTTATATGTCAACTCATCACTATCATCCAATAACATGATGGCATGTGTATTTTTTGCCAAATCAATATGTATGAAGAAGGGCCTTGGTTCCTAGTGTAAGACAACAATTTCCTTCATTAGTAATTTTTTGACTAGAGCAATGATTTCACAACACTTTGCAACAAACTTGAATTTCTTCGCCTCGTAGAGTCTATCAAATAACACCACCACACCCAAAAATTTACAATCACCAAGAATTAATGCTTGAAGGAAAGCAATTAAACCATTGATGGAAATTATAAGTTCAGGATTTGGAAAAGAAAAAAAGGGTACAATTAATGCACTTATCAAGTCATCATTGGATATTATTTTGAGACAACTACCATTGCAGATGCTAAAAGTCATGTTATAGAACTGATCTTTTAAAATTGTCTCAGTTTAGATTGGAACTGGAAGAGTCTTGGGAGAAGTGGCTATTACTTCAATTATATAAATTTCAGTCAACTCTCTCTATATCTATAAATGCAGGACTACAGTCAATGCATCCCAAGAAAATGGGGATTTGAGTTGGAACGATGTGAGTACAAGAACAACACAACCAAATAAACATTTTTCTTTTATATAGTATATGGGACAACATACATCCATGAGGAGATCAACATAATTCTTTAATTCAACTTAAATGTTTGAAATGAATTAATGCAAAGGCCATTTCAATCAATATAAAGTTATATTTCCAACTAGAATATTGTAGAAATAACGTTGCTACATGTTGAACACTTTCTGGACTACTTTATATTTCAGGCTATAATATAAGCCCATGAAAATGCCAGATCTCCCTAGGATTTAAGATGATGGTGTCAACCATGGGGGATGATTCGCTATTTTTGGAGTAAAAAAATAATAAAATAATAAAACTATTTTTTCAACTCATATTTTCAACTTATCTCCTCCCTAAGGTTTCACTCAAGTTTCAAGCATAAGTACTAATTGCATGCAAAATTTAATTCCTCATCCAAGGAGTACCCATGTTGCATACTTTCAATAGACCCTGCTACAAAACAAAATGAGAAATACATGAGAAAACGTGATTGCAATCATGTTTTTAATGTATTTCTAATTTTTTGTGTAACAGGGTCAATCGAAAGTATGCAACATGGGTACTCTTTGGATAAGGAATCAAATTCTGCATCCAAAGGTGTTTTTCCTTGAAATTTGAGTAAACCCATATGGAGATAAGTTGAAAAAATAGTTTTTTAGTTTTTCTCTCTAAAATTTGATGATGTAATCTAATCTTATTTAATTATTTCCACTATTATTTTATAATTTCCTTATGAATCTCATTTCAGACCTCAAAACTCCTCTAATGAATAACATCATTTAAATCAACAATTTGTGCTCTCAAAGACCATCATAGAGAAAAAGAGAGCACGTCAAATCTCATAGAAATTTTTTTTCTCACAAAACCCTGTAGTCTCCAACAATTTCGCATAAAATACAACCGTCATAGAAAATATGTCCAATACCTTCTAGTCTTTAACAATTTTACATACATACAATTGTAGTAGAAATTCTCTACAAAAACCGCTAATCTCCAATATAAATGTCTTAAAAAAAATCAAATCTTAAAAAAAAACTCAAACTAAATCATAGAAAACAAAATTATATTTCAATTAAGTGGAAATACACCATTAAAAAACAAAACCATATTTCAATTAATGGAAACACACAATTAAAAAGACGTGGTGCCCTTCTCAAGAGCCGACCAACCTTCCTGGATGATTGATATAAATATTATGATCGAGTTTAAAGTGAAAGTCATATTTCATTGATATATTTTTTAGTACTCGCTCGGCAATTTTATTGGAGATTCTTTTTGCAACAAAATTGTGGAGTCATATTTCATTGATATATTCCGTACTGCTCACTCGGCAAATCATCTCGGAGATTCTAAAAGAGAACATGGAACGTCCATTTAACATCCCCAATGCAAAAGATGATGAGCATGAGCATGAGCACGAGTCAGAGGAGATTCTTGATTTGCTGCCTCCAAGAATTAGAGAAATTAGTGGGAGTTCAACAGCGATGGAAAGTTTCAATTGGATGAACGACGATCTTATAAGCCATCGAATTATTCCAACTCTTGGCAGCCGTCTACGCACCCTCATTTTCAATGCCAGGTCTGGACTTATAGCTAACAGACTTCGACATTTGGTTGACGCAGCACCGCCCTCACCACCACAATGCAATCTTCTGTTTCGCGTGATCCCGAAGATGAGGTCTGGAGAGATGGTTAGAGAAATGAAATTTATCGAGTGTCTAGTCCGAGACAAGAGGTTGTCAGCCTTCCCTCAACATGAGTTCACGGCTTTGACTATTCCACATGAGATGCCACCACAAGAATTCCCTAACGGACACCCCCATGCTGAATCTTTTGTCGAAGCGATCGGAAATAAAATTATTTTTTGGAATTTAAGCAATCATCGGGAGGATCCCTTCTGTTACATACTAAATTCAGGGCGGAACTCCGATAGGTCTTTCCGGGCTTTGGATACTTCCACAATAGCTGGACAACTCGACAACCAGTTTTCTCATCGGATTAGGAAAGTAGCAGTCGGAGATCGGTTGATAGTGTTGTTGGGTACCGATAGACTTCGTGCAGCAATGTTGTCGTTAGACGTAAACTCTGAAAAGTGGTCAGTTCTTCCAGAGTGTCCACGGATGTTCAACATATCTCTTACACCCATCCCGTGGAAAGGAAAACTGTATTTAGTAGATATTAATATCTGGGTATATTCAGGCTTCAATGACACTGAACTACTAGTTACAATGCACTTCGACTTTCAGAGCAACGTGTGGGTAGAGGGAGGAGAAGAGAACACAACGTTTGCTCGGCTTTTAACGAAATTTCCTAGATCCCGTAAATATGCTCTGCGTAAACCCCGTAAATCCCCTAAATTCCTGGTCGCTAACGATATAGGGAGATGTATGATATCCTCCAAATCCGGAACCCTTTATGCCATATTTCAGAGGTCAGATACAGAGGATGTCAATGCCGATTTTGGCGAGTATCCCATCGGTGACATTTACGCTATGGACGACTTAGCAACTGGATGGAGGCGAATTGAGACCCGAAAGAGTGAGCACACTCAACGATTTGATCCCTTTAAACTCCCTAAGCTTCCTAAAGGTGAATCTGTGGGAATTGAGACCCGGAAGAGTGAGCACACTGAACGATATGATCCCTTCAAACTCCCTAAAGGTGAATCTGTGCGTACTAGAACTAACTGTTGGGAAATAAATGAGCACGATATACTCCTAGTTGTTCTACATTCTGTGTCCATGGGGAACGGTCTCTGGGCAAGGTATGCGTGGTGGACATTTAACAAGGATGACGGTGTTAAAAATTATGGTTACGAGGTGTTAAATGGGTCCGCTTTAAAAAACGCTTCTGATATCTCACTCCTTAAAATTGAAATGTGAAAATTTTGATGAGACGTTTCCATGCCAAACAAAGAAGGAGAACGCCAAAGGTCAAGTACTTTTTTTTGGTTGTGTATATAAATTAAAAGAATTTAAAGTTTTTGTTTCTTAATTTCACTTTTAAGGTTACACACTTATAATTTCATTTAATAGTTTAAACTTCAAAATAATTTCGGAATTTATATTTTAAAAAAAATTATAGATAGTTCATAATTTATATTTAAAAAAAATTATGGATAGTTTAGAATTTATATTTAAAAATAAGTGGGCTTTTCTTATTATGGAATTACTATATCTCTCTAACTTTGTAATGGTAATATAAACTTACAATGTTTCCATATTAGATGAGCTAAGTGAACTAGGTACAAAAGAATGAATAGTTTCCATATTAGATGGGCTGAGTGAATTAGGTATAAAAGAATTAATAGAGTGAAATCATATATAAAGAAAAATAAGGTATGGATCAAGTTTAAGGCATGAGGAAAAAGGAAGATAGAAGAAGCAGAAGCCAATCAATCATATAAAATTATCACTAATTTGATGTCACAATGCTCTTAAAAAAAACACAAATGTCTATATAAATTTACCAATAATTTTATGCTATAATACCTTTATCACCACTCATATCACACTACAAGTAAATTTTAATAAAACAAAACAAAGAAAAACATATCTACATTTTGTTACAACAAATCACTAAAACATATGCATTAACCAAAACACATGTAAGAATACACACTTGATAAAACCTCTCATTCTAAACACAGTTTCAAAATTATATTCAATTTGAAATTTCATTTTTTTCCATTCATAGTTTCATGCCTCAAATACATGATAGATTTATCTGCTACATGCCTCCATCTTAAAAAAAATGTATCTTACCAATAATATGCACATTGTAATGAACATTACAGGCAGCAAAAGAGTTTCAAACTTAGGTGTGTTGCATTTTCTTTCAAAATTTACCATCTCACAAAACCCATTATACAAAAATTGATGATAAAAACTAAACACTCAAAATCCTCACACTGGATGAAAACATGAAAGACAATGTTTTTACTACTCTGAACTATGGTTGTCTCTTTCAATTATTAAAATTTTCATTTCAGCGAGGTAATTTTCACAAATCTACCTAACATCTTTTCTTGCTTCAACAACGGCAACCTTCAAATCTGCCATTATTTTTCCAGCTGCGTGGGAAAATTTTCCTTTCTTTTTCTATGAGTGTTTGTAGGAAGAATGTATTGGTCCTTTAGATGTCTTGGAATTCTTCTTTTCCTTGTGTTTGTCCATAATATTTATTGGTTCATATCCCTTAGATGACTTTAACATTACCTTTTATGTTTTTTTTGGTATTATTTTGTATGTCAAATCTCTCTCTTTTTCTCTAAGAAGGTTCATCGGAGAATGAAGATAGTTGAGGCTTGAGGCTTGGGAGGGAGGACGTGACTTTTTTTCAGGTGTGAATGTTCCTCCTCCTTTAACTCTAATGAGGTCTATGCATCCTCGTAGGATGAGTATAAAGATAAAGACCCTACATCATCAGAATAATATGAAAAGGAGTACAACTTTGTTTTTCATGACAAAGAAGGAAATACAAAGGCCATGTTGTTGTAATTGACCTAAAAAATTAGGTATGTGCATCCAAACTTCAAGTGAAAGAAGAAACGGAAAAACTTAAAAAGCTATATGCTAAGTGGTGAGTGAAGTGCATTATATGTACATTATAGAGATTTCTTGAGGAGAAAATATGAATTTTCTTGAAAAGTGGAGCAGTATCACACATTAAATGGAGATTTCTTTAGAAGAAGATCAAAATTTCTTGAAAAACAAATTATTTTCACACATTAAAGAAAAAACCTACAAATCAATTTTAATAAAACAAAACAAAAAAGAACATATCTACATATCATTTTCACACATTAAGGAAAAAACCTACTCTAATTCAAAACTAATTACATCAGTTAAGGAAAAAACTCGTATCATAATACATTCTTACAACATCCATAAAAATAATAAATGTAATGTATACAACGTAGTTTTTAAAAAATATGATTCCCACGAGTAGTCAAAAATAACATGCAACAATGAACTTTGCCATGTAGATTCTCCAAAATAATTATTACATTTAAAGTTTTACAAGGTGATAATTAATTTTGAATTTAACTCTAAAATTAATATATTGTATGATTTTAATAAAAGAAATAAATGAAACCTATAACACATACAACAAAATTTTAAGAAAAATATCTATTACTAAACACGAATATAGATAGTATGTTACAATTTTAAGTAAGAGATCTGTTTGGATCCTAAACACGATGATTGATAGTATGCATCCATGAAATTTGAAACTTGAGTGTAGTACATTATGGAAATATTTTCCAAAGCAATTTTTGCAAAACCAAGATCACAATAGAATTTCTTGAACATATAAATTTTGGAAAAAGAATAATATATTTTGGGTGAAAGACCATATATTTTCAGTGAAATGCATTGGAGATATATTTTGGAAAACAGATATTTCCAAAATCACGATTGCATGAATCTGGATAATTTTATAGTTTAATGGATCTATGTGAGCTTAATCAAATGAAGCTTCCATAACCACAAAGTAACCTCAACTTTACTTTGGAACATACTAAGCATGGAGGAGAGGTTTGATTGTGTAAGAAGATGGCATATCCTCTTTTCTATTATATTTTGAAATACATTTATTATTTTATAAGTTTTTGTTTTTTAATTGAGGTTAATGTAGATTATAAGTTTCAGCTTTTCTCTTATATTTAGAAATAAATGCTATAAGTTCCTATTTTTTAATTGAGGATCTAATGCACATTATAAGTTTCATTTTATGGATTGAGGTTCATTCAGAATGTGTTGAGTTGGATTAGTTAGAATATTGATGGTTTTTTTTTTATAAAATTAAATTTATAATTTAGTGGAATCTTAAATTAGAGACATAAATTGATCATCTTATATTTTAAATTATTATAATACAAAAATATATTAAAATAACAAAATAACAAAATATTTATAACTAATTTCAGTTTATATTTACGTCTCTTTTTAGAATAACTTTTCTCTTTTCTATTTGTCATTACTTTGAGCTTTTGGATTAATGCTTTTGGATTATATGTTAGACGATTGGAGGATGTTCAATCATTTGATCATCCTAGGTAAAGGTAGCTGGAAAGAAACAATCTCAAGATATAGGTATATGATTTATTAAAACCTCCCTTTTGGCTTTCATTATTTGTTGGATGAATGGACAGTTGGAGAGTTAGATTCTTGAAGAATAAATTTCTTTAAGAAATGCCTTTATAGGAATTTTGCTTGTAGTTTTGAAAGCCAGTTCAAGGCCAAACTCTCGCGTAGGAGGTTACACGAGGCCACTGGAGCTTGATCTAATATTGATAGCTTGATATGAAATTGATAGATCATGATTTTCAATACTTTCAGGGGTTCATAATCGGGCATGTTTACCAGAATGAGTCTAAGCTAGTCGAGTTTGAAAACAGATGCCTAGGTAATTGTAATCCTTAATAGCATATGGTTTGAATCTTTAATAGCTTTTGTGTCCATCATTTTGATAAAAAAATTAGTCTCCAAAGTAGTCGAATTACACTGCAGGTTTTATTAATAAGTTTAAAAAGCCGAAATCTGAGCAGCAAAGTATTGTTGAGTTAAAAGAATCAAGAAGAATATTGGATAATTTATATGGGAGTATCACCAATGGTTCATAGATCTGCTGAGTCGCTTAAGTTACACATTCCAAGAGGTTTTTATTCCAAGAGGCTTTGCATGAGTGGTTTATTTTTTCCATCAGGCCGAAAATCGATTTGTCAGGGAAAATGAGGACATGGAGCATGTAGGCTACTAGACTCTACTGGAAAATACTTAAGTACCACCTAATGGCCAATTCATACAATGGGAATCGACTTCTAGAGGGAAAACTATATGTTCTATATGATAAGAATAGAATGGAGGCCTGCAGGTATGCGGAGATGCTGGAAACCTCACAAACAAGACCGTTTTTTTGACATCCTATTACACAGATGATCTGAATCCCAAGTTTAGAATAAAAAACAATGGTGTCTTATAAATTCTCACGAGAAATAAAGATGGTAATCATTTATATGGCGACGGGTTCGAGTGTAGGAGCAATGGGAACTAGTAAGATTCACCATCTGATACCTGACCAAAGGTTGTGGACTCAGATTCACCCCATAACGCGAATGATGGTTTTTAATCTAGTCTTGGTTAACTCTTTGTGCATATTTTTAACACAAATATTGAACTATCTGGTTTGTGCATATACACACCGTAAACTATTTAGGATGGGTGTGGAGAAGGGTTCTTCCCTGTTTCTATATATGCACATAGATCTCATCTCCCTTTGGCTAACAAGCTCGATTATCAAGGATGAACCCCGTCTTGGGATATGTTGGGAACCAATTTATTCGTTAAGGTGATGCCTAATTATCATCTGTACTATACCAAATATTTTTCATGTTTTGTTGATTTGTGTTGTTTGATCTCTGGTTAAACAATATTTGTGTCATTCACAAAATACATATGGGTTTTTGGGGACGAAGATAGAGATTTTAACTGTGTAGGCATAGGACTTGACGACCTTATTGAATATTACATGTAGGTAATTACAGATAAATTTCAATATTCTTACACATATAGTCAATCCCAACAACCTATTAAAGCTTACATGCAAGTAATACAGATAAATTTCAATATTCTTACACATATACTCAATCCCAACAACCTATTGCATGTAAACATCGAATCCATTTTTCTATGTGTTGAAATTTGTGAAGGTTCCTCTCATTAGCATTATCCTTTTACTTTTTAGAAATTTTGACATTTTACATGTAATTGTTGAGAGGGTTGAAAACTTAGTGATCTACAATGGCTCCCAAGGAGAGGTGTTCTTAAATTGAAATTGAATAAGATGAATTCTTTGGAATGCATAACAATGTTTCAGCTTCCCGATTACTTCAAGTGACCGAGGCTCATCATACTCAATATGGTCTCTAAATACTAATGGAAAACCCCTAACAAATTGTTGAACCTTTTCCTTCTCATACTTAAGAAATGGCACATACCTTAGTAGCTCGAGGAACTTGTTTTTTTTACTCTTCATATGTCATTGAACCCATCTTTAGCTCATAAAATTCTTTGGCATCACTTTCGTAATACATCTCTGACAAGTACTTCTTCCTAAAAGACCACTTGAACTCATACCAATTCAAGTCCTCTATTATGATGTCTCTGACACGCTTCACATATTCCCTAACATATGTCTACTTTATCTTTCAAAATAAAGTTAAAAATTATGGCCTTCATGTTATCTTTGTACTCATGCAACTCAAAAAAATTGTTCATTCCAAGTGTCCAAGCCTTTACATATTCTAGTTTCTTCAAGTCAAGTCCATCAAAAGTATGTGGTTTGGATTTCTTAAATTAATCTGGAAAGTATCGTTTTTTCACTCCTCCTATAAGGATGATAACAATGACGATCATGATGTCTATCTGAACAAGAACTAGAATGGTACCTGTACTCATCACTCATATCTATAATGTCCAAAAAAAATTCATCTCTCATTGTGTTAGCTCTATCCGACTAGTGTTTACCGGGAGACCTGATATTTCTCATTAGTTCGAGCCTCATGTCCATGGCTTATCCGAATTTTCCCTTGCCACTGCAACTCTAACAATTTCTAAAGGAGTATTTCATTCAGCTCAACTTATTTATCTTGTGCCTATATGATTTTTTCATTTTTTTCTTTACAACTCCTTATTTTTTCATTTAGGCTTCTCAATGTGTCTTCCAAATCAAAAGAGTGCCAAAAATGATACTCATATGATTCATAGGGAGAGTCCTTGTAGTCTACCATCTTTCTATCCATGTTGATATTTCTCCTGTAAGGCATAAATTATATGTCAACTAAATTAAATAACAATAAACCAACTTACCTTAGTGTAATTTGGGGAGGATACTTCCTGCAATATCAACCAATTAGCGTAATACATGTATTTACAAAATCATAACATCATATAAATTCATAACACATGGTATACTAGCATATAATCAAGATTCTAGTTGGAATCCAGTCAGAGATGCATAACCATAACAAGTACACAACATGAAATAATGCATGACCATACCAATGCAACTTGACCACACCATCACAAGCAAAGACCATACACCAACGTAAGAAGCATGTAACCCAACAAGAACGACCCATGCCTATTCAGTCATTGTGACATCACTCAAGCAAGCATACATGAAAAACACAAAAGCATGACTAATATGTGACCTAGCATATACAACATGTAAAAATATGTAAGCTAATGTGTGTGCACAATAAATAAGCATGAACAACACATAATCAATCATAAACACATGACCACATGTTGACAACGACCCCATAAGCACTTTCATGGAAACACCACTACCACCATGGGGAACAGAACATAGATGCAACAAACACATAAACCATAGGTATGTAAAACACATAAGCAACCAACATAATGCATGATCAACACACTATCCATCTAGTCTGAGAGTTGAAACATGATCTAATACCACTCTGTAACACCCTCTTTCCACATCTACCAAAGTAACCGACCAACTGGGGTAAACATGTGATGATGGGATACTAATATAATATTCAAACTCCTATATGACCTAAAGTAAGTGGAACCAATGGAAACAAAAAAAACACAACTTACACATCATCAAAATAATCTCTAGGAGATAACCCAACCTCCCACGACCCTGAATCCTGAGGGGGAACTTAGCAGTTGTAAGCCTATAGACACAGGCATGCCAAGGCAAGGTGGCAACTAGGGTCTAGTTTGGTTAGTTTTGTGCCTGCAACTCCAATATTTGTGCCACCTTTTTAGCCCCAGAGCCCATGTCACTACCTAGAAATTCATGAAACTGTAGGGGATTATGAATAACATTTAAAAAAATATATCAAAGAAATCACATCATCATGAAAAAATATAGACCCCTCTCGGTCATGACAGTCATTTCTTCAAACATGTCAGAAACATTGCATCTACAGGTGTAAACAACATATTTAAACATAGGGGTATCGTACTTATCTGATAATCACTAAGAAGCATTTCTCCCTTACAGCATTATCTACAATACAATCTATTTGCTCATAGATACAATGTGCATTCACTTCAAGTAAAAACATAGTGAGAGCCATACATCATCACTGATAATTTACATGTTTATGACCAACATAATAACAAAAAAAATACAATAGATACAACAAAAACAAAATCCACATAAAAATCATTACAATTAGACATTGAATACCAAAGGATGAATTTCTCATTAATGAGTACAGGAACCAAATGGGGATCTAAATACCATGTTCCACCTGACCATAGATTGGTTGTGTCAAATCTCTCTTCATCGAATCAGCCCCGTGAAATATTCCAAGCATGAATGCGGAACTCATAACCAACCAAAAGAACCAAACAATCATGGATTCTACCATAGTTGTCCACCTACACTATGAGGAATTTGAGTGCCTCATAGTCTCTCACGATTTACTGTAACCCACACTATGATACAAGGGTCACTAGGCCCTATACCGAGATCATCTCTCTAGGATTTACCATACATCCCATCCGGGAACTACTATGCCCAAAAAAGAGAAATCTACATCTTGGATTTACTGTATATTCACCAGCAAGGATTCATAGGCCCATCTAGGCATACAATCTGGCTTTACCACAACCAAGTGTCTAGCTCAGGGGTTATTAGGCTAGTGGCTTTACCATGTGTTAGTCATCAGCATTTTTTCTATTTCTTAGATGACTAAATACTTCTCCTAGATTTCTAAAAAACCAAATTCATGAATATTGTGAGTTTTAGAAATCTCACTGCCATCATTATCCTTAGGATGAATTTTTCACTATATCACTACTCTACCATTTCCCTGGTTAGCCTACCCTCCTAGAAGGTCCCTCATGGAACTCATGCCACTCATTTGACCTCGGCACTCTGTTTTTGACTTGCCTAACCCCTCCACTTGCCACCTAGGATCACCAACCAACCTCCTCATTCTTGTGTTTCCCAGATACATCAAGCATTGATGGTCTCAAAACTATCTCTGTAGGATCTTTAGATAAATTAAGTACATTGGATTTTGGATCTTCAATACATCAAATGATCAAAAACTCTGTTTTTTATACCTGAAGACCTCAAAGCCAAGCTTTCAATCAAAGACAAGCCCAAAGAGCCTCCAACTAGGTCATTTAGGGTTTCATGGGTTGTAGGATTGTTTTGTTGTTTTAAATCAGTGTTTTACATGTGCCAAGAAGGTGAATCAATTATGAAAGAAAGTCAGCACATGATTTTCCAAAATAGGTCAAAAGTCCTTCAAGCAAGGCCTCCTTGGTCAAGCACAAATTCTGCAAAGGACAACTACCCATTTTGACATTTTTGTAGGAGTGTCAAGGTGGCTATCAGCATAAAATAAGGTAAGGTAAGAGGCCAGCTCCTCACTAAAGGACATCCACAGCAAAGCAAAGGAAGCAAGCCTATGTTCAAACAGAATCAAGATTTTTAGGATTAATTAGATAAACAGCGTTGCCAAGCAAGAATCCAATGCAAACACAAGGACACAGGCACAACACAACCAAGGAAAAATTGAAGATTTTTAGAAGTTATAAATGAAGAAGGGAAAAAGGTGAGGTGAATTAAACAAACATGAATGAACTTTAAATGGCTATAGATAACTTAGAATACAACACTAATTATTCTTCTCTAACAACCCTAAAACCTAAGGTTTTGGGAAGATAGGAAAATCAAGTGAAATGAAGATGATGGGCCTCCATCATGACAAAAAAACGTTTTCAAAAGCTATTGAGGGTGATTCCCCCCTTAAACTTGACTTGGGGATTATTGACTAAATCCAGCCAAACCTGCTAAGTGAGACAACCCCGCTCACTCTAGCTCTTCCCCCCTCAAATTTTTACCCAGAGTAATTGTAAACTTGACATCCCCCCTATCACCTGGGTCTAACCTAGACTTTACCAGTGATTATCCAAGGGTACGCATGCCATACTAGGTCTTACAGCAGTATGCCCATTTACATGTAATAAAAAAATTAACTGCATTATAATAATTTTTTTTTTGTTTCATTGTTACTGTCTTTATACATATGAAATCAATTTCCATATAAAAAGAATCCATCTACCGGATTACATGGGTCATCGACCTCTGTAACCACCAGTCCTCTAGGAATTCTCTTCAGATACATGGTTCATCAATTAATTTATCCACGTGCTCGTATCCTCTCTCATTTTCTACATTCATTCATGATGTCATCTCCAAAGAGGACATCATAGCTGTATATAAATCTGCCCTCTACGCTTTTGCTGGTCCATTCTAATTTTCTGCTTGGTTGCTTGGTGAAGCTCCTCTTCTCCACCGTCGACCACAATTTTGACATGGCTCTCATGAAACCTTTTATAATCTCTGCTATGCATCAATGCAACTATATTTTCACATCTTGGGATAAGGACCATAAATAATTTGTCCAATTTATGAACCTGATCTACCACATCCTGGTGAAATTTAACAATCTTGCGCTGTCTGACATTCCAACGACCTATAACCTGATTGTATACTTGGAAACAATCCTCATGAGCAATAAAATTCTGGATACCTAGATCGAATATAGCCACAAGACCCTCCTTCAAAGCTAAATACTCTGCAAAAGCCTTACTCATATCCAGCCCAAGCTGCTTCCGCAGCTTCAGAATCAAATTATCATCCAAATCATAGATAGCAATGCCCGCTCCCACAGGAGTGTCCCAGTGATCAAAGGTCCCATCCAAGTTCTCAGCGCTGATCATACCTTTGTAATACAATTTAAACTGCCTGTCATCCTTACTAATCCATTCGGCATCAAAGGGTTTCTCATACTCGTCCCCAACGTCTTCCCACTCATCCTCTGGCATTGCTACACGGGCAAAAAATTTAGCGTAATGGATTTTTTCTCTGCAAATGTCTTAGGACAAACGCCAGTTTTTTTTTCTGCCTAGTTGAGGTAGGCGACCTCTCGCTAGATTTTCGAACTCGAGGCTCGCATTCTCGGGTAAAAAATAGTCATCTCCCCTTCGTTTCACCACCATCTCGTAGTAGCTCGAATTGCCACCACAAGCCTCCACGCCAGTGGCCTCATCGACTAGATCTCATGGCTCCAACAACTATACAACCTCTCACCCCAAGTGGATTCTCGCTACTCATGGAGTGTTGGCATACATGCCACAACTGAGCTAGATGCCGTCAACATGCTCATGCATGACGTATATCATTAGCAGATCCTGGCGTTGTTAGCACTCTCAAAGCACGTGAGCACAGCTCATCCGCGTCTCCACAATCTCTAAAAATTAGTTTGCACACAATCTTTCATCTGCATGCTTCTAACCAAACCTCCTCTTTTGTTTCTTTAAAGGGATCCTCGATCCCAGGATCTTATAGATTGGATCACATGCTTCCATATCGGATATCGCAAAAAACTTCTTATTAGCGCTGTCGACAGATCTGGGTTGTAGCATCCACCATTTTCCTCTTTCTCCATTGAGAAACCCTCATGGAATTCTCCATGGAATCAATCAATCGAGATATTTCTTATTTCCTAGCAACACCATGCTCCATATGGCTATATCTACAAAAGGCTACATTAATTTCTCCATTCATGAGGCCAATAAAACCCTTGGCTACAAAAGCATCCTCTCGAAGCCAAATATGGCTTTCGATACGGTTGTTAGAAATTTACCACGAAAAATAATATAGAATTTGTCGAGAGAAATAAACATAAAGAACCCGCAAAAAACATTAACATAAACAAAGATGTTTAACGCGGGAAAAACCCCAAATCAGGAAAAAACCAAACAATGAAATTTCATTAACATTGGCAAAACTACAGTAATCCGCCAAATGAGCCTTCACGCTCACCTCCAAAGCCTACATTACAATGAAGTATTCCCAGGCCTCTTATAGGGCTCCATTACATGCAATACCATGGGCACAAAACCATGGAGTGCACAAAACCATGTGCCCCCAAAACCACTACTATTTACCCTAGCTCAACATTGACTCTACCCCAGTCATGTTTACCTAACAATTTCTAGGGGTTTGCCAAAGTAACAATGCTTTAGTACGTCAAAGGGAAAGAGTGCAGAGTATCAGTGTGAAGGATATCAAAGCCTCCATTTTTCAGTCATAGCCCTCAAAATGGTCAAAGGAAGGAAAGCATAAAGGTTAAGTTTCAAGACAAGAAATCAAGCTAATTATGAGTTTACTATTGAGTAACTAAAGTTGTCAAAATCCAAATAATGATAAAGGATGACAAAAAACAACTATTTCATGGCACACCTGTAACAAATCAAAAAGTGGCCAAGAAGAGACATAGAAGGCATGATCTAAAAATCTTTGTCAAATGGATACATCATGTCAAAAATTAGTATGAAGGTAAGAAAAAACATGTTTTTTAGGTTCGGTAACACTCGAGAGATGCCAAAAATGATAAAAAACGGTTTCTTAATTTCTCATGTGCAAAAAAGGATGTTTGAGATGCAAGACCCTCGAGATTAAAAAGGGACCTCTTCATCTCTCGCCAAGCGTCACAAGAGAGAAGAATTACCTTGAAAAAGTTTTCAAAATCACCTGACAAAAGGTCAAAAGTATATCAATCAAATGATAAAGTGACAAAAAACTTAGCAAAGTGGGTTTTTTTTATTTCAATTTATTTTTTCAAAAGGTACAAAGGCATCTCGAATTATCATTTTTCCTTTTAGTTCACTTGTAATTTTCAAAGTGAGAAAACCCTTCAGGGAGAAACTTCTCCAAGTTTTTGTCCAAATTTCGGGCAGCAATTCAACAGCGCCTGTGAGCACATGCGCTGCGCTCAAAAAACCTCGGCATTTGCATGAAAGGAGGTCTCCACAGTGCAATTTTTACACTTTGCACATGCATATGTTGAGTGCTAGCACATATAAACCGACGCGCACTAGCATGACATGCGACAGTGAGCCTCTGCAACAGCACTGACAGCCATTTCGATTTAAGCCTCGGTGCTATGCGCAGCACACTAGAAGGCTCTGCCCTTGCGCCCAAGGGCTATTAGGCCTACACAAGGAGAAAAAAAATTTATGACTGATCAAGCATGCCGAGCTCGCCTGTGCTCGAGCACTATAGGCCCGCACTAGTGCACGTGAAAGGTCACCCAAATTTCACAAAAAATGCAAGTAGCTCAAGGGATCCCTCCAGATTGTTTTCAAAACACAGCAAAAGCTAAAGTGGTAGGTGGCATTATTTGTCCCTCGCACAGTAATTTTTGTGTTTTAATAGTTAAAAGTGATGATTAAACCCTAGGATTTGCAAACCCTAGAGTCTTCATGACAAGTAAACCTATTTTTGACCTCAAAGCTACATGCTATTCCATTTGAGGTGTGATGAAATCTCGAGATCAGTTAAGTAAAGGCCCTCATCAATCTCAAAAAAGCAAAGAACAGTTGCCTCACCTCCATATCACTCATTTGCAAGATCCGCCCACTATCATTTTCATTTTACTCCTCTTGCCCAAGTTTGTCCGAAACAACCCTAATCACCATGTCGAGAAAAATCGTCAGCAATAGTGAAAGAGGTAAGGGCCTATGATGGCCAAACCACAAATGAGGAAAGTGAACAGATTTGAACCCTAACACGGTGGATATCACCTCATCTACCATGATCCTATCATGCTTCTAGAATGTGGGATATTTTCAATTTTGCAGAAGATTAAAGAAATAGTACAACACCACCCAGGCTTACAGGTTGTTTTTCCCCTCAACCTCCCCAACAAAGCAGTGAATATTTTAGGGCGTGATTTTGAACATCGAGAAAATGTCATCTCAAAGCTACGGGCATACCTGTTGGTGGTGAGAAATGGTTCAATAAGGAAAGGTTGGATATGAACCATTATGAGCCATTTGCCAAAACTAGGTACTGAGTAGAGTTTGTAGGGCTATCTTCCTCTCATACCTACAAATAGACGTTTTCACATTGATGAGGGTTATCATGAAGTACTTCACCTAGTGAAGGAGTTACTCTAGACTTTATTCCTACCATGTTAGACTTCCTGTGCATATTTCTCAAGGGTTAAAATGCTTCACTTTCACTTACTACTTACATGGGAGCATACATGTCTTCTATTGCTCGAAAGGAGAATTTATGCCCAACAAAATGCGAGTTTGTTCCACACTCCTTGATCGAGATGGTGGTTCTACATTAGTTGGAACAAAGGGCATACCTTAGGGAGTATTATATCCCATGAAGTCTTCATGAAGCCCACATCTTCCTCATCAACCAAACTTGCCTCTCACTCATCTACACAAGTGTCTTCACCTCACTTCCTCATCCCCCTTCTACTTGATGCATCGAAATGAAGAATAAAGTGAAAACTGAAAAAAGAGTAGATGATAATGAATGAGTAAAATCAAATCGAAGAATGTAAAGAGGTGAAAGTGACAATCAATCCAAATTGAGGCATGTGAGAGATGATGAAGAAGAAGTAGATGATGAGGAAAGAGGCAAAATGATGAAAGAAGAAAATGATGATGAGGCGAGACAGAAATTGATGAAGAGGAAGAAGAAGGGAAATGATGAAGATGGAAATAGTGAGCATGAAAATGAGAAAAACAGTGAAAACATGGAGATAAACGATGATGATGAGTTGTGTCAACAAGAGGACGGGGATACATCTTGAGCGATTATGGGTGATTTGATCAAAGGGCAAGCAAAGAGACAGAAACAGAGAGAAAGAGGATCACAATGAAGAAAATGAAAGAGATGAAAAGTGAAATTGAATTTGAGAGGTGATGAGAGAGGGAAGCAGCGATAAAGGTTAGAATAGTGAGGGAAAAATGCGAGAGGATAAGATCATGATGACACCCAAGAAGTAGGCCTCGATGATGGACTAGACAACGAGAGGAAAAAAGTCATGGCAATCGAAAATAGTCATGACGAGTCATGAAAATAATGAAGGATGAAGGGGATGACATCAAATCAGTAGATCATAGCAGTGAAGAGGAAAGTGAGATTGAAATGAAGAAAATAATGACAATGTAGAAAACAATGAAGAGGATGAGAGTGGTGATGATGTAGAAGACAATGATGAGGCAGAAAATATGATGACGATGATACCAATAATGAAGATGAAGAAGTTGATGGCAATCAAGGATCATAGCCATGATAAGAGATATCAACAAGACCACAATCACATCCTCTTTAACTCACATATCAAAGAGGGCCAAGGGTTTTTGTTTGCCCACGCAAAAAGGTAAGGGACCATGCCATCTACCTCAGCTCAGCCATCGGACAAAGGAAAACAAAAGGTAAAAAAGAAGAAGAAGAAGATCAGTGAGTGGAAAATGAGTTTGGGATCATTCGAGGTATGACGAGGAGGATGAAGCAAGGATCTCAACCTCCACTAAACAAAAATGCACTCATTGAAGACCTCCAAACCAATATGACATAGGGGAAAAAGTGTAAATGATGCCCTTGACTTGGAAAACATGCAGCTAGGGAGCACAACTTGCAATCTATGGAAGCTATACCCATTCAGAAGGCCCAAAAAGAGAGCCCAAAGGGCACAAAGTGAAAACTAGGAAGAGTTCATGAGGCACTTATGAAGAGAGTGAGGATGAGGAAGGTTAATGTAGGAGGAGGCCTAGAACCATGGGATTAGAAGAAGGCATTGGGAAAAGCAAAGAGAACAAGAAGTAACACCGTATTAGAACTCCCCTGGATGGGCTTTGTGCCCACTGAGAGATAGCACATGATCGAGAACCTGTAGTTTAGAAAGAGCATAAATACACTTGGAGGCTAAATTGGAGAAGGCTAACGAGAATCTTGACCTCCAAAGAAGGGATGACTAAGCATTATGCTCGGAGAAACCAAGTTGCAAGGAGCAAAGCTGAAGAAAGGCCCAAGCTAAGATCAAGGCACTGAAAGAAGAAAAAGGCCAAGCTACACTTGCAATTTTGGCAGAAGCTTCTCTAATGGTCTCCCAAACCCCTTGAAGGAGACATCCACCAATTTTGAAGAAATTTGGACAAATTTTTGTTTTTTGTGAATTTGGAGGCCTATAAGCGCAGCACCACTGGTGCTATGCTTTTCCCTTAGGCATCCTCAGAAGGAGAAATTTACATTTTTGGATTTCTCATGCCTAGTACACAATGCTCACCAAATTTCAAAGAATTTGGAGCATTTTTTACCCTCAAAAGGTCAAAAAACACCTCATTTTTCACCATTCTACCTCATTTTCAGGCCTGGGGCTATGCTCAGAGAAGTTTTGTAAATTTGACTTCTCAAATAGGTTACAGGAGCTCAATAAAAAAATCAAAGGTAGATTTGGAAATAAGACTCAGTAGAATTTCCAACCAGCCATCCTGGAGCAAAATCTGACATCGGGAAGGTCCCAAAAACTTGGCTGCAATAGGACCTATTTTCTACCTAGGATGGCGCTGTGCTTATAGAAAACACTGTGTTTTTTTGGCCAAAAGTAAATGAAACACACTCATTTATTTCAAAATCATATTTTAGGGTTTTTTAAGGAAAATCAGTCTAGAATTAGGTGCTAGAAGTTATTTTGGCATTTATTTCATGGGATATTTTGTGCCCTAGGCCTTGCATGGTCTCTTGGGAATTTATGACATTTATGAGTGATTTTGACATTTTCCAACCCTATATAGGGTTTTTCCCTCCTTTTCTAGATAAATAGAGCATGAGGGTTTCATTGTAAATGTTGGAATTTGATGAGTTTTGAGAGCAATAAATGGTTTTCTTGAGTTTGAAGAAGAAATTGGTCTTGTGGAGTGTGTGAATGGCTGCTTTGATTGATGATGAAGGAGGATAGCTTGCAGGATCCCTGAGCATGATTAATGCTGATGTGTCTCTATTTAGTTCTTATTTCCTTATGTATCATTTTGTTACATTCTTCTATGTTGCAGTAGAATAGAAGAGTATAGGCTAAGAAATGTTGTTTGAGGCACCTTTGTCCTTCCTGTTTTCTATTGTCTTTATGTTTTCCTCTGCTGGGTTAGTTTAAGGAATTATTAGTTGCTTCTTAGACCTACCTATGCTTGTTTCTTCCATGAATGGTTCAATATAGTAGTTTTCAAATATGTTTTATGGTTAGCCTTGCTTATTTGATGCTATTTAAACTTTGTTTTGGAATCTCTATTTAAAGTACTGCTTGTTAGGTTTTAGCCAAATAGGTTGTTATCACCTGATCTAGACCTCAGGCTAAAAAGGCAAGTCAGGGTAACATCTAAACCACGCCCAGCCTTGTAGCTAGCCCTACAAGGTCAGGAGAGGGCTCTCTCTGTGAAAGGATATTTAAAAAAAATACAATAATGGATTGATTTTAGGCTAGGTATAATAATGAGAAAATGTTTAAATGAAATGAATGAATTTTTCAGGGATGTGTGGGACAAATGGGACAGTTTGAATCGGGGAGTTAAATCAGGGATAAATGTTATTTCATGGGGCAAGGTGTGCAGGAAATTTTAGCAATTAAGTTTTAAATAATTATGAGATGGTAAGACTGGTGAGGAGCTTAAAAGGGCATGGGAGATGGATCCTTTTCAAAGAGAAGAAAAAAGTAGAGTATGAATGATTTCCCAAGGCAGAGCATGAAAATGGATTCTACCTTTCTATCTTGAAAGCATTCAAATAGAGATGTTTATGAATGAATGGTACACATAAAAATTTACATATGAACACAAGGAGAGAACAAATGATAAATTTCATACCACATGGATCCCACAAATCAGAGCTGCATCTCTTTATTAATTCCCCGTCCAAAACTGTTACAATGGAGCGCAGAGTGTTCTGCTCGATTTCCATACTATTACCCTACTTTATGAGTTACAGACTGGTTTACAAATGATTTACAATTAAATTAAATAGAATGAAATGTGGGAAAATAGATCCATAGAAAAAGGGAGTTGTTTTAACAACTCAGAACTGTAATTCGAAGATAGAAAAGAGAACCAACAATTTGCCTCTGAAAATAAGGAATAGCAATAAATTTTCAGCCATCTGAAGATTTCATTGTTACACTGGATGAAATAAAAATAGGCAATCCGAAAACGGATTCCTACTTTGCTGCTGTTGTAGCAATCTCTGTCTCATTTTAGCTTTCGGCCCTTTGACTGTTTTTCACTATTTTTATCCTTTGAAGAAAACTGTCTTTGAAGAAAATGCCTTTGAAGTTATTAAAAATGAAATTATGCCTTTAGTGAAGGAAAGACTCATTTTGAGTGAAAGGAAAGGAGGTGGGGTTTCAAACCGCAATCGCAATCGGAATCGACGGGGGAGAGGGAATACAAAATATAATGGAACAATACGTTGTGATGGTGTAATCGCAATCAGGGATCGGGGGGCTAGATATATGTGAAACAAATCCCAAAATCTATGATGCGATTGGAAAAATGGAAATAGGGATAAAACATAAGCCAAAGGGATATTTCCACATAAAAAATAGTTTGGCTCTTTTACAAAGAGGAAAACAATTTTTGTGTTGAAAGGCCTTTAAGGCGGGACTCGGGATATAGCGCAATCACAATCGGAATTAGGGGATTGGGGCGGGAGTATTACACAACAAAACTTCGCTGATGTGATTGGGGGGAGGCGATGGGGAATCCTTTGTATAAATGAAATAAAACAAAATTCGATTTTAACAAAGGGAAAGGCCCTTTTATTATGAATGGGAAGAGGCTTATGTGGTGGGCCCGAAGGTCCATCGACATCGAGAGATTGGAGGAGGGCGGAAAAAAAGTCTTAATGAAATCGCCGATTGCGATGGAGCGACGGTGTATGGGCCGTCCGATTGGATGACAGATCGACGGCAGAGGTGTAATTAGAGGGTTTCAATCGGGAGTAGTCAATCAGAGGGGATTATTTTGAAAGCACCGATTGCATACAGGCCATTCGATCGTTGATCGTATCAACGGTAAAGATAACATCGGGCGAGTTCAATCGGGGGCATGGCAATTAGGAAGGGAGAATCGAAGGAAGGGATTTCAATGCAAAACTTGAATTTTTATTATAAAGTAAAAAGGCATGAGGGGAAGTGGTTTAATCACATCATAGTTTTACAAGGGCCAATCGGAACGCACATTCTAAATGTTGTGATTGCGATGGGAAAGGGAAGGGTTTGGAACGGCAGGGAGGATTTATAATAAAAATTTAACTTTATTATAAAGTTAAAAGGTATGGAGGGGAAGTGGTTATGTTTTATCGGGATTTAAGGAAATGGGACTTTATAATAACAAACTTTTGAAATGTTATTATAAAGTTTAAAGGAGTATGGAGGGGAAGTGGTTATTAAATCGCATATATGTTTAAAATATTTTAATAATGCAATTTTTCCATTGGATGGGGAAAAAGGGATTTTATAAAAGAAAATATTAAACTTTAATAACATAAAGTTTAAGGGAAAGGTGGGAAAAAGGGGAAGGATTAGGGTATAGAGGACTTTATTCACTTATGCATAAATTTCAATCCAGAAGTCAGTTTTGAGAGTGTAATATACCGTTGGAAAGCTCTTTCCAGGCTCTTTCTACTAAACATACTTAGAACATGATTATAAACTAAAAATTCTATGGAAAATTCCTCTGAATGGAAGGGTGGTGATGCAGCTTCTGAAGTGTGACTTATTACATATGATGACATAAAATTACATAAAGATGATAATTAAAACTAAAGTATCATGTTTTCACCTCAAAAAATGGTTTTGAGGAGAAAATTACATCAAGATGAATAAAACATTTCTTTTATCTTCTCAGGTGCTATGACTTTGAGTTTATTGACTTCCTCATGACCTTGCTGATATTTATTAACGCTTGACTCATTAATTTGACCATGGTGCGACCCTAGAACCTAATGAGACACATCCTATGACCTACTTACATGACTCACAAAGTGAAATTAGCTCTTGAATAAAGACCATAGAGAGGAGAATCAATACGTTTCACACGAGGGAAAACTGATGGAAAAATCACTTCCATCAATGAATCCATGACCTAGCGGAATCGTGAAAATTTATGGTATGGGACTCCTAATATGCAAATGCAAAAGAGAAATTTTGATCACTGATGGCAGTATGACTAAACTAACACTAACATTGTCTCCAATGGGGATGGTATCTCCTTGGAGGTGCCAAGAACACCGTAGACCAAGTAGCCTTATCCATTGGGTATGGAGTCAAAAATATTGAAAAACGACATAATGCAGACTGAATTTGACTCAGGAATAAGACTAAAAATAGAAATAAAACCAAACCATACACATATCATTTAAGTTTTATAGCCTTCACCTTGAGCCCCAAGCTTCAATGACTGTGTACTTGAACTTTGGCAAAAAATAACATGTTATATACAATGATGGTGACATAGTTTTTGATCCATTATCTTCAACAATGGTAGTGCTTCAAAAGCCTACCATTCACTACTCCTCTAGGGTAGTCTTGGCCATCCATTTCTGAAAGCAAGGAAGCATTATGTCCCTTGTATGCTGAAATCCTGTATGGTCCTTTCCACAGGTTTTCAAACTTACCATGCTCCCCTTTGTCCTCATTTCTTGCATCCCATCTCAACACCATATCATCTAACTGAAAATTTTCTGCTTTGGTCTTACAGTCATAGATATTCTTTATCTTCTTCTGCAACTGAATAGCATTCTGTGACACTTCCTCTCTTGTTTGAATTGCCTTGTGGATAGCACGTTGTTGAATGGCCCAACACCATGTTATATTTGTTGCAGAAATCCACCATATTCTTAGACTTGAACGCTGTTGCGTTATCTGTTATAATTTTGTAGGGGAAACCAAATGAGATAAAATATTCGATTCTAGGAATTGAATAATTACCGTATCTGTAGCTTTCCTTGCTAGGACGACCTCGATCCATTTATTAAAGTAATTTGTACCTGTCGATATCCATCGATGCTGTGCTGATGAAGCAGGATGCATTTCTCCTATTAAATCGAGTCCCGACTACTGAAAAGGAGCGTTTACTACAACTGGTTTCAAAGGAAGAGGAAGCAGTTTCTTCTTCCCTTGGAAAATTTGACATTCATGACAACTCATCACTATTTTATACAAATCTGAGAATAACGTGGGCCAAAAATATCCTGCTCTCAGCACTTTGTTAACTGTAGTTTTCCAAAACAAATGACCACCACAATCACCTTTATGAAAGTCATGCATTACCTTCTAAGCCTCTTCTTAAACCAAACAATTATGCAGAATTCCTCCTGGATCTTTCCAATATAGAGAAGTGTTTAAAATACAGTATTTAGCAGACTTAAGTTTCAGTAATATACCTTTTCTTTTAGACATCCCTAGAGGAGGTGAAAGATGCTAAAGAACATAAAAAATATCTGAATACCATGGAGATTGTAGAAAAATGTCTGAAATTGGAACAAGCAAGCATTCATCTTCATCCTATGACATTGTTGTTATGAGGTTTATGTCCAGGGAACGCAGATTTGATTGGGCCATTAGCTTTGCCAAGCCTTGTCCTTTGATCAACTTCATGGGTTTGTTCTCCAAATCGTACTCCAACATTGCTGCTATCCATTTACCTCTTCGACCTTCGGGATTAGTTTGCATCAACACATCCTTTACTGTGGCATTAGGAACATATGCAATAGTATGTGAATGCATAATATAGACCCTAAAATCCTTCAGTGCCTTTATAAGATCCAATGCTTGTTTCTCAATAATATTATACCTCAAGGTAGCATCTCTAATAGTCCTACTGAAAAAGGAAATTGGATTTTTGACCTGATCTCTCTTTTGCATAAAAAAAACAGCCATAGTATGCTCCGAAGTGAACTAAAAAATAATAAAATATTGAGTATAGTCGGGACTAATCAAGACTGGGGCATTGGAGAAAGAAAAATTTACCAGATTAAATGATTTGATAGCTTCCTCACTCTATTTGACAATGCTATATTTATTCAACATGTTAGTCATTTCCCGTAGATGTTCAGCCAAATTGGGTATAAATTTGCGCAAGAAATTCATCTTACCATTGAATGCTTGAATCTCTTTTTTTTTTTCTGTGGAAGGTCTATGTGCTCAATTTCCCCCACTCCAGATGGATCAATGCAGATACCATCCTTAGAGATGATATTCCCCAGCAGCTTGCCTTAATCCATGGCAAAAAGACTCTTCTTTGGATTGAGAGAAATCCCAAAATTTCTGCATTGCTGAAAAAAAACTCTCAAATGGTGCAAATGCTCATCATCAGAACCAGAAAACACTGTCAGATCATCCAAATAAAAAAAAAGAAAAACATCTTTTTCATTGGCAAAATAAAATTCCATTTCTCACTGGAAAGTAGCTCCAACGTTCTTCAGTCCAAATGGAATTTTGGCATACTGGAAGGTTCCCCAGGGTGTTGTGAAAGAAGTTTTGTCTTGGTCTTTCTCATGCACCAAGATCTGATTATAGCCTGAGTAGACATTAAGTAGTGACATCCTAGATGCTCCAACTACTCTCTACAGAATATGGTCCATCTTCGAAAGTGGATAATTATCCTTTAAGGATGCTTTATTAAGATTCTGAAAATCTATGCACAACCTTATTTCTTCTGTCTTCTTACGTACCAAGATCAAATTTGAAATCCAGTCAGAAAATCTATTAGGAACAATGATATCAGATTTATACAATTTGTTTACCTCTTTTTCGATGGATGGCAGCAACTTCGGATTGATTCTTCTCAGCTTCTGTCTAAATGGTTTCTGATCCTGCTTGATGGGAATAGTATGCTGGATTATGTTCTTATCATAAACATTCAAATCTGAATAATCCCATGCAAACACATTAGAAAATTCAGAAAGAAATTTAACATACTTTTCCTTTACCTCAGGGGACAATGCCTTTGACAACTTGACAAACTTGGGCTTGTTAGCTGTTCCAAGATTCACATCTTCAACTCCTTTCTCAGTAGGTGCCAAGCTTGGTTTCTTAGCAACATCATCCTAATCAGAAATCTCCTCTAAAGGTATGATACCTCTAGGAATTGCATTGTCGTTGAGCTACAATATGTCCATCTAATTTGCTTCAATTTCTTGATCATCAACCTCATAATCGCCTTCTATTGGAGTATCTTTGAATTTTCCATCACTCTGCAAAAAAGAATTGATCTCATTGTCATCCCAAAACACTTGCCAATACCTTAAATTGTTTGGAACAGCAGGCCTATGTTTGACATAAATATCAAACTTGTTGCTGGAGTTCATCAGAATCTTCAAATTGCTTGCAGTAGTGGCAAGAGAATCAGCAATAATGTTTTGCATTCTAGGTACTGCTGTCAAAGTGTACTCTGGGAATGTCTTCAAGATGTCCAGGACTACATTTCGATAGGCCCTCAACCGTGGATGTTTTTCTTGGTACTCTATTTTTACCTGTTTGATTATCAGCTCTGAATCTCCATATATGGAAATCCTCTTTGCATTTAACTTCTTCAAAATTTTCAGACCTGCAATTAAAACTTCATCCTCTGCTTCATTTTTAGAGAATTCAAAAGCCAACTTATAAGCACATACTCTAACATTACTAGGAACCTTTTTGGGCTGGAAAACATGGCTCTAAATCCATATTCCTATACCAGCTCCTTCCTTACCAACAACTCCATCAAAATCGATGCTCCATAGGCCTTCTTCTTCTTCTTGTAGATGCTGAAATTTTGCTCCTTTTTCTACTGTATCCTAACTAATTTCTACATCTTTATGTTGTTCACTATCCTTTTGCTGCTGGCAGGCAGGAGGCTCAGAAGTACTTGCTACTTTATCTTTTTCTTGTTTGAGGACTTCTCTAAAATTATCTGAAATTTTAGGTATCTCATCTACTTGTACCAACTGAACATTTTCATCATTCAAACCACCATCTGAATATAAGACAAAGGACTCTAAATCTGTGTGGACTGCATTAATGGGATGATTTACTGGCTTCTCTTTGCTAGTGATCATATATTTCATTTTCTTCTCCCTATATAGCTTTCTAAACTAGCCAAACACAGGAATGGTGGTATACGAGAAGTCAAGATGCATGGTTCCTTTAAGTTTTGCACCCCAAGACCTAGATAGAAGCATTCCAAACCGTGGTGGAACATCGGCAACAACAACATCCATCAAAACATTCTTGGCTAGGATTTGATCTAAGGATACTACCAAGTCTTTTATAAGACCAATGCAATGGACCCTACCTGAGTCAAAATAATACAAATCATGATATTTACAGGTAATATCAAGTCCTAACTTCTCCATGATGGCTTTGGGCATCAAATTATGTGAGGCTTCGGGGTCTAACATAGCATTATGCATGATGAACTCATGTAATCTAAGACTCAGGTAAAAGGGAGGGACTTCACTTTCTTCAGATTGATCTTCTGTGGCTGGACCAAAGATGAGTTTAGGGTAATCATATTCAACATTTACCATATTTGAAACAGAGTCTATTTTCAAAATTATAGACACTTGATTTTTATAAGTGCTATTTTTCACCAACTCAGTCAAAGGCATAGACACTTTCAGCTTAGAAATTTAATTTTCTAAATTAAAAGAAGGATATTTTTCTACCTCTTTGATGGGAGGGTATTTCTTCTCTATTTGCTAATTTACTGTGCTCTGCTGGTTCTTCTCATTTGGGTTGTTAATCGCTGAAGGTGTTTTGCTGGAGGAAGAGTCGGCCGACTCTTTCCCTTTCTTCTGAGAATCGTTCTTCATTTGGAACTCTTTTCTCTTTTGAATGGGACTGATTGAAACATCTCTGTTCCTCAAAGAATACTTCTTTTGTTGAGATGATAAAGTGTTCATGTACCCTCTTTGGTAGTCATCAGACTCATCTTCTAACACTGCATCGTTGGCCAAAATAAAATCTCCGTCCTTTTGAATTTCTGCAGTTGCTGTGTATTCTTCGTCTTCAGTGAGAAAAATTGGTGCACCATCGATGGTGAAGAAATGATTGGCTTCAATCATAGTATCATCATCATCATCTATCTCTGTTCCCTGAACATAATTATGTTGTAATGGAGTTCTGATTTGTTGCTATGGTGGCGCTTGGTCCTGCACTCTCTGTTCTCTCTGCTTAATTCTGAATTGCGGCTACTGTCCTCTGAAATTTGGATTCCTGATTTGTGGTTCAGGCCTATCTGAAATGGTTAATCGATCAACCATATTTTTTACTGTTCGGATCAAAGTGTCCATCTTACTGTCTAAAGGAGAGACTTCTTCTTTCACAGTGACTCTCTTTTCAGCTCTGGTTCGTGCTCTTTTAGCTAGAAGATTAGCTTCTACGCTCACATCTATCTTCTGCATGTCTTCCAGCGTTGTGGGATCTCTCTCTCGCAGTTGATATGCCATATTAGCATCGAAACCATCTAGAAATTTAAGCAAGGCTAATCCCACAGGAGGTTTCAGGTTAGCCGGAATAGCATTATATACAACATTGAATCTTAAACAATAATCCTGTACAATTTCACCCACATTTCTTTTAATATTTTCATACTCAGAAAAAATTTGGAGTGGGTTTTTCTTTACCTCCCACCAGTCTAAGAACTATGTGTGTAACTCCTGCAAAGTGCGAATAGAGCCTGCTGGTAAGGCTCTTAATCACTTTCTAACTTCACCTCCAAAGCTTTGGACAAACAACCTTGTAGTTACATTCTCTGCCTCTACCTCATGTAGATCAAAAAGGTCATTCATCTTATCAATATGCTACTGGGTTGTGATGCTTTGAGTGGCATCAAAGATATGAATTTTACTTTGATAATCAGCAGGCATATCATTTAGAACCTGAGGTAAAACCAGGGGTGCATACTGGGTAGCCATGACTCTAGGTGGATTTACAACAGTGTTTGTAGTACAAAGATTCAAGGGAGGTGTTGATGGGGGAGATGAAAGCTGAGAATTTACTGATGGGAATGCTGATGAATTAGGAGGAGGAAATTTTGTTCCTGATGATTCTGAAGGCTCGGGGATATTATTTACAGTGATAGATGACTGAGGGGAATTCAAAATGTAGTCATCAATTGAGGAATTTTCCCTTTGAAATTAAATATCTACAAGGAATTCTAGATCTAAAACTGTGTCATCAAGTGTAGTTTCAGACTTACTTTTAAACAAAGAAAGCTCAAAATTCTCATCAAAGGAAAGATCTTCTACAAAAAGCCACTCACTGGGCCAAGTATGGGATCTGAAGATAGGTCTAGGACTTAGTGATCCCTCTTGTCTTCTGACTATTCTTGAAATCAGATTAGGATTCTCAAACACAAGGGGAGGATTCGGATCTAGATTAGCCCTTGTGTATCTTCTTGAAGCCAATGTGGTTAAATTTCTACTGTACAAAAATTTATTTCAGCATAACAGACTCTGAACATCATTTTCCAGAATCCAGGAATTTACAAGAAAACATTTACTAGGGTGATCTGTCTTTATGCTCTGATACCAGAAATATATTATGACTGTGGCTCTCTTGGAATAAGTGCTTGTAATTGTATTCCCTTCAAAAACGCTTTAACAATGTTCACCTTGTAATACTATTCAAAGCTCTCAAGCAAAACTTTAAAGTTTAATGTTATATAGGGGAACACCTTTAAAAAAAAAAAAAAAAAAACACTTAAGCGAACCTTATCACTCCGGTCATAATATCAAAATATTATAACAATGACCCAATTCTTTTAAAAAATACCAACCTTCAAACATATATCATAAAACCCATTTATTCTACCGACGCGACATACATTTCATTCAACGAGGACCCATGCATCCATATTCACCCTTTTTAAAAATTAAATAAACATTTAATAATGTAAAACCGCTAGATCATACCTTGAATTATTGGTTGCGCACTTCACTAGGTGATTGTCGTCGGATCTAACGCTCTCCAGATCAGAAAATCCTCGTCAATTTTATGTTTTTTCAAAGGCCGAGGTTTAATGCATAAAAGTTGCACGATATGGGTGGTATTTGGGATATGACATGCCCTTATATTACTAGATTGTGTTTTTTGGCATGGTTTTGCTCCGAGCCAAAAGTGGCGTGATATAGGTGGTATGGTTTCCCAAAACCCGCTTTTGGTAAATAAACTGCGCTTTAAGTGTGGTTTGGCACTTTAACTCCTCGCGTCAACTCAACGGTTGGGTCCCACTGATATTACTTCGTCGGAAACAAAATAAAGCTTTTTTACCTCAACAATAGATATTTCCAAGGGATTGTCGTGTTCTATATAACCAAGGTTTTTAACCTTAAAAAGAGGTTGCACCTTTCTTCATTCACATAGGGCCTAACAATTATTTTCTTCAAAACATAATAACAGATTCAATTTGAGTTTCGAGAATATGAGCTTGAATACAGTCAGATTGATTCCCCAGTATGGTCACCAGAAATGTTATCACCTGATCTGGACCTCCGGCTGAAAAGGTAAGTTAGGGTAACATATAAACCACACTCAGCCTTGTAGCTATCCCTACAAGGTAAGGAAAGGGCTATCTCCATCAAAGGATATTCAACAAAATACAATAATGGATTGATTTTAGGCTAGGTATAATAATGAGAAAATGTTTAAATGAAATGAATGAATTTTTCAGGGATGTGGTCTCTTTCACCTCTATTCACCTCACATTAATATGTCAACCCGAGAGCGTTTTGTCATTACAAAGAGTGACTCAATCCGAGCTCCTTAAGTCGAGTAATGCTAGTAGTGGTGTTTTTAGAAATACAGAGTAAATGGATGTCGCGAAATCAAATTGCTTTAAAAGTTAAATCACACACTCGGGTAACTCAACAACTCATCGGTCAAGGTTGTTAATGATTCAATATCCCTTGACTGATAAGAAAAATCAAGCATAGATCACAAGCCTGGGAGCTAAACAGTGACTGATACTACTCACTACAGTCTTAGATCATCTCTCACAGCAAACCATCAAATGCAGATAGATAGAACAGCAAAGGAAATAAAGGATTAAACTATAATTCTGAAATGGAACAGCACTCCAAAATAGAACAGCAAATGAATACTAAGTTCCGCGGGTTATATTCAAACTTAATCTATGCACTCTTTGCAATCAAGGAACATGCTGTTACTCTAAAGGCGAATGACACAAATCATATTAATGGAACAACAATAACAGTTTGGGAATTATGGAACAATACTGATGCATTAGAAACGCACACAACACAAATGTCAATAAACAGCTCTGTAGCTTAACAGTAAGGATATGCGATTAACTCTAGAAAGGAATAAGAACGCAATGCAGAGTTAACACACAAATCTGGCTGTAGAAACTTCGTGGCTTCAACTTAAACGAGAGCATGTGTCTGAGCGTATAATATATCAAATGATCAACTACTTGATAATGAACAAACCACACATAAACGAAGCTGTAATGGTACAGAAGCAAGTGTCCTTCGGGGCCGGGCCCTTAGCCTCCAAGGATACACCGCTTTCGGTTAACGCAGATGCGAAGATGGAATAATCACCAGTCTTTCATTAATACATTGATCAAAAATACATCGAACCAGTTCTCAACAAAGCTGAATAACCCAATTGAATGTTTTACAAAAGATTACATCAAACGTATCTTATCTCGCCATTCTCTGTCTCTAAACTAACAGTACTTGTCTCTTTTTATAAACGATGGCGCGAGAGATGTCCAGCAGCAATTAGATAAGTAACGACGTCCCATAGGATCTTCGATCTGAGGATTCGCCAAACGATTAACTTTCATCGATTCTTTGCTACGTGGTACGGTGTCCTCTCTTGCCCGAGCCGATTCTCCTTGATCTTGTCTCCCTATGTTTACGTTTGGTTCTCATCCAGAGGAACAGCGGTTATCTCCACTTCGTTCTTATCTTTAGAGCAACAACCCTTCGTTTTCCTCTTTCCCTGTATAGAAAGTAACCATTATCGGTGGCTAAGTTATACATATCGATTTTCACATGTTTTGTGATAGTTCCCTATGACTTTCTAAATCCATGATACAAAAGGTTCACAAATTGTATTAAAAAGTCATTAAAGTAATCATCAAAATCATACCTTTTCAGTACTCCACACACCCCCCTGCTTACCTTGTCTCATGTCCTCATGAAAACATTGTAGTTGACATGTAATGCAGTGAGAGAGTATGCTAGAGAAGGAGTTTCATGCGGAGGCCTACAACCATGTTGAGTGATTAAATAATCAAAGAACTGACCTGCTTGCCCTTCAGGCATATCATACAGGGCCTGGTATCCATGTGTTGGATGCCAAATAATTGGAGCGCGAAATCTACACCCTAACCAGGATGACCCTGCTTTTAGAAGGCTCTGGCCATAGAGATTCAAACGGTCAGCAGCGAACTCAAAGTTCTCATACTTAAATGGCTCTCGGAGCTGGATGTGTGGATCAGAGATTCGATATCGAAATTTGGCTGCATTAGTGGCCAAGTCCTTAATGGAAAAGAAATACTCTAAACCCTCTTGAATGAGTGCCTCATGCATAGGCCCTAATGTTACAATGACACCTGGAGTCCTTATGTGGTTTATATGAGCTGTCCATAACCGTACTGGGTTCCTAGGCTCAACCCTAACTCTTAAATCTAGACCATTTTCTTGACTCTGAAAGGTATCATAGGCTTTCAGCCACTTAATCTGGTTAGCTCCGAATGAAATGAATGCTTGGAATTGAATATCACCAATGGAGGGACCAGGGTTCGATTCAGTCTCCCGACTTAGCACAAGGTCATGTAAATAGAGTTCACACAACAACCTCTGGACTTTTACTCCATAATGTCTACAACAGTCGATAAAATCATTGACATTGTTGATCTGTATAGGGGTGCCTGCCTTAACAGCTTTTATTTGTAATTGTAAATATCGTTCTAATAGAAACAGAGCATAGTTTTTAGCAGGAGCCCTACATGCTAAAACATTATTATATAAAGAACACAAGTCATTCATATGTTTGATAGTAGTATCTAGTTTATAAGTTACCTGTGTGACTTCCTCTTGTTCCTTCATCCATCCTTCAAAAACCTGTCTTTTAGATTGACTGACATCCCTTAGTTGCTGCTGCAACTCTTCATATTTCTCTAGCGGAACCGTTTGCTCTTCAAGTTGCTCCATTTCTTGCCGTGCTTGTTTCACCATCTTGTGCAAGGTTTTTGTCTTTGGATCTTTTCTCCATGCATCAGTAGAGGCCGGGAGTTTTACCTGAACCTTCTTGTTACGCTGTTTAGAGTTCAGGACCCTGATTACCCCTGAGGGTGGTGCCTCCGTCTGAATTTCCTTATCATCTTTTTCTGTCTTAATCGGAACGGCAGTTGGAACCTCCGAGTCTTGGAAAACAGGCTGCTTGCGGGCCCTCTTTTTCCTCTGTACTTTCTGGTTCTTTTTCAAAATCCTGATTTGTTGCCTGAGCTGTGTTATCGTGTTTAATAGTTTAGTCCGTTCCTTCCTCAACTTCTTGATTTCCATTGATTCCTTTGAAGGAACGGCAGTCTGTTAATGATGAACTGGATCATGACCAGTTGCTACCTCTTCCTCCTGAGGTTCTTCCTCAATGCTCTGCTCCGGCGGTTCTGGTGTATGTACCTCAACTGGTTCTGATTCTTCCTCCTGGGGTTCTTCCTCTAGATTCTCCTCTTGTGACATGGGAACAGATTGTTCCCGTTCGGTATTTTCTTCTTCTTCATCATGCATGGGCATGTTCTCTTCTTGAATTTGGTCGTGGGGATTCTCTGAGCTAGAAGGTTGACAGTATTTACTCATATTGGCCAGGATGGCGGCCAGGTCATCTTCTCTTAGTAAGTCCTGTAATGGACTATTCTCCTGTTGTCCCATTTCTTCTTCCTGTTCAGTTTCTGCTTCTTTTTCTGTTCCCGCAGGCTCGGGTACTTCTTCTTCGGGTTGCTCATCTTCAATTATTATTGGTTGGCTGGTGCCTTCCTGAAGCTGTTCCAGCCTTCCCCTTATTCGAGCCAACCGGGCTGACTTTCTGGGTTTGTTTATGCTTCCTCTCATATGAGCTAACCGAGCTGATTTCCTGGGTTCCTCTGGTTGCTCGGGTGAATCAGCTACATGCTTTCGCTTTGCGGATTCTTGTTGTAATTCTGGTTGCTGCGATGTACTAGCAACATTTTCTCTGCGTTCTGCCTGTTGTTCTGGTGTGTTTATAGAACGTCTGCGTCTCAGGGATGGTTCTGTTGATTTCCCTTCAATCAGTGCAATGAGTCTTTCCCAGCTGCTCTGCTGCTGGGTAAGACTATAACTAACAACAAGTCGAATTAACCCGTGGTGACTAACAATTGCCTCTACGTGTTGTGCCCTTTTCATACTTTGTGCAGCATCATGTAATGACGAATTTAAGAGTGCTGGTAAATTCACAGAGCATTTCTGTTTTAGAACAGCTAAAAGTTTAAGGTGTCGTGGTCTTACCACGTCTTTTCTTCCTTCGCAAGTAATGTAGCTCTGTATTATTCTTGCTAGCTCTGTCCAGGGTTTGCCTAGGGTCGCTGGCAAAATTCCTTTCCCTTTGATTGTCAAATGCTGGCCTTCATCTTGGAAGATGTCGATGACCTTCTGTAATCGTTCCTTTTTGAATGTCCATACCGGTCCGGTAGCTGGTAGTCCTGAGACTTCTGCAATTATGGCATCAGTGACCGCTATGCGTTTCCCTCTTACTATGGAGTGGTCTTCTTGTAAATTCTGCAAGAACTCCATTGCTACTGTCTCATTACCCTCCTGTAAGCGATTGAAATAGTTCAACCATCCTGCCCTTTCCAGGATTTCTCGGGCAGCAGCAGAGATCGTTAGCTGTTGAGGCTCACTACGAATTGCCTTTCCCCCCATGATTTCGCTGTGATTTCTAAATGGAACAGCAAAAAACGTTTTCGGTTTGAAACACAGAGAGCAAGGTTTCGCAAAAGAAAACACAGAGTATGCAATAGTGCAGCAAAAACAACTTGTGCGAAAAAAAATAAAAATAAAAATATGCCATGCCGTGAAACCATGCCAAATCGTCGTGAACCAGATTTTCCGAATGATGAACTGACACGTAATACAGGGAATGATGAGGTTAACCTCCCCCCCCCTCAGTGTGATAGGTTGTCCCAGCCGGCAAATAATGGAGCGGCACCCAGTCTGTAATCAAGTCAGAAAGGAACAGCATGTGAATTTATGCCATGTTGAAAAAGGACAACAGATTACCGAAATCGAGGCGGAGGATGGATCGCGTGATATGATTTGAGGCTGCCGTGTTATGATTTGAGGCTGATGGATAGGCATGTATCGTATTCGCCAATCTTAAGCGGTCATGGTCACCTCCGTTGCCATGATTGGTAATGATAAATATTCATGCGGTGTATAAATCGGGAAATAACATGTGATTAATGCCTAGGATAAAGAAAAAAAAGAGTGTTAATATCTTACCTATTGGCGTAAGCAAGGTGACTTCGATACCATTAACATTACTCTACTGCCAACAGGTGTCCATAACCTTGGCAGAGTTGTTTTTCACCCCCGGAACCATGATCCTGTGTGTATACTTAGGACTGTTATTATGTCAGAATGTAGACCATTATGCTGGCTTGGTGACCAGTTAACCATAATGCCATTCACGAGGAAAGAGCGAAACGTGGGCAGGCCGGCTCTTAATGAGACCTCTTGTTCCAAGGTTTGTTTATTTTGATACACCTTTTGGACCATATCCCTGGTGTGGTGGCCAGAATGGGAATGCCACTTCACTTCCCTCCTCATGATCATGGTAGGCTGGCTCTCAATGAGACCCCCTATCCTGCATTTGACATTTGACATGTTTTTTTCTTTTTCCTTATTTATACACAAAGGGTGGTTCAGCACTCCTTAAGAGTAGGAATGGTGGAAGAAGTCTTATTATCTCAATAGGAAGATTTAAACTCTTTGCCCTTATTCCCAAATATTAATAAAAATATTTTTAAGGGAATCAACATGATAAAGATAACCAATCATGGCAAAAATTAGTAAAACCATGTCACAAAAGGTAAGAAATAAGTATGTCTTTCCATCTGTCCTTTTATTAATGCAGAGCCTTATAGATAGAGCGATTTATGGTTTGCAGATTTCGGTATGTTGTGTCTTTATATTCATCGCATAAATGCATAGCTGAGGCTTGAAGACTAGAAAGAAGACGGGGAAAAGCATCCTCAATTTAAATCATCAAAGAGATCAAAAGTATGCAAATGGTGTTCCGTTGAAAAAGCAACAACGATGGATAATAGAAAAAGGAACAAAACTGCAAATGCCGTTCCTTTTGGGAAAAGGAACGGCAATCATACGAAACACTCCATATGCCATTCCGTTGAAAAAGTCAGCACAGAAATAAAAGAACGCTGTTTTTTTTTTTATTTTGAAGAAAAAGGAACAGTGGTAACAGCGATAAGCGTAACAATATCGTTTTTCTGAAAAAGGAACAGCAGAGATCCGAATGCTGTTCCTTTAGAAAAGGAACAACAGAACAAGCAAAACCAATATAAAAAACACACATATGCTATTAGAAGAGCAAAAATCAAACTTTGTGGAAGAAAAAGGAACATCAAAATGACAAGAATTATTCAAATCAAACTTATGTACAAGAATCACTCAGAAACAAAAAAACTTTATGTACAAATTGCAAAAAGAAATAGACCCTTAATGAATTGCAGGTGAGGAAGATTTCTCTTCCTCTCCTAAGATCTCCAGATCGGTATCTCGGCGTATCTGCTGGCAGAAGGATTCCCGAGTAAGTGGTTTACGGTAGAGACGGACTCGGTGACCATTTACCTTAAATGCATATCCAGAACCGTCAATAGTGATTAGAGTAAGAGTTCCATTGTCATGTACCTTTTGGATTTCGTATGGTCCCAACCATCGAGTCTGAAGTTTTCCAGGGAAGTCCTGAAACCGAGAATCGTATAACAAAGCCCAGTCTCCCTCGTGGAAGACTTTATTCTTAATGAGCGCATCATGCCATTTGGCTCTCTGTTGTTGAATTAATGCTGTATTTTGTAGTGCAGAGAGTCGAATTTCGTCTAATTCATTGATCTGCTGTAGTCGATTGAGTTGTGCCTCAGTTAAGTCTAGGCCAACTTCCTGTTCTGTACGCAGTGTTTGGATTTCGAATTCTATGGGAAAAATAGGTTGTTTTCCAAACACTAGTTGATAAGGTGAGTAACCAGTGGTGCTCCTCCATGTGGTTCGATAGGCCCAGTGTGCTTCAGGTAGTCGGGTAGCCCAGTCACGCCTATGTGATGCAATAGTTTTCGTTAGGATTGATTCTATTATCTTATTGCTACTTTCTACCTGCCCATTCGCCTGTGGGTGATATGGAGTAGTGATCTTATGTTGGACATGATAATTGTTAAGTGTTGCAGCTAATTTATGCCCAACAAATTGTGGTCCTCCATCTGTAATTATTTCCCTAGGAAGGCCATAACGGAAAAATAAAAGAAACAGGAACTGTATGACAGAGTCCTCTGTGGCTCTTGGTAATGCTTCTGCCTCAACCCATTTGGTGACATATTCTGTTGCCACCAGAATATATGTTTTTTGATTTGATGAAGGGTTGATGGGTCCAACGAAATCCAGAGCCCACCGTTTGAATGGTTCAATGACTAACTGTGGTTTCAGAGGCATTTCATCAGCTTGACCAGGTCGTCCTGCTCGCTGGCAACTGTCACAGGCTTGGACGAACTTCTTTGCATCTTTGAAGATCGTAGGCCAGTAATATCCTGTCTGTAATACTTTATGTCCAGTCCTACGCTCAGCGAAGTGCCCCCCACATGGTCCATCGTGACAGGCTTTTAGGATGTCAAAGATTTCATCCTCTCTAACACATCGCTTGATATGCATGTCTGCTCCTGTGTGAAACAAATAACCTCCAATCCACGAAAATCGAGAACTTTTCTGAATAATCTGCTTACGCTCATTAGGAGTTAAATGTTTTGGTAATCTACCTACTGCAAGGTAATTGGCAACATCAGCATACCAGGGCGTTTGAACAGCAACAGCAAACAGGTGTTCATCCGGAAATTGATCTTCCACTGCTGCTGCATCGCTTGAATTTGGTATCCTTGAAAGAAAATCGGCTACAGGGTTTTCTTTGCCAGGGCGGTCCTTGATTGTTATATCGAATTCCTGCAATAAGATTAACCATCGAGTTACTCTGGCATTTGTGACAGGCTTATTTGCTAAATATTTTATAGCAGAATGACCTGTATACAAGATGACAGGGTAGCCTGTGATATAATGTCTAAATTTATTGACAGCATGTATTACAGCTAGAAATTCTTTTTCAGTAACAGTGTAATTCAATTCAGCGGGGGATAAATTTTTGCTGATGTAATATATAGCATATGGTTTTTTATCCTCTTCCTGCCCAAGGACTGCACCAATGGCTGTATCTGAGGCATCAGATGATATCTGGAACGGTAGGTCCCAGTTTGGTCCTCGAAGGACTGGGGCTGTGGATACAAGCTTCTTTAGATCCTCGAACGCATGGTCACATTTGTCTGTCCAAAGAAAATCAACGTTACCAGTCAGTGCATATAAAGGAGCAGCAATGTGCGAATAATGCTCTATAAATCGTCTATAATAACTTGAAAATCCAAGAAAACTGCGTACCTCTGTTTGAGTAGTAGGAGTGGGAATAAGCAAAAGTATTTGGATTTTGGCCGGGTCTACCTGAATGCCGGCTGCTGAGACATAGTGTCCTAGGATAAGTCCTTCAGTCATCATCAAAAAACATTTTTCATTTCTTAAGCAAAGCCTAGTAACAATGCAGCGTTGTAGGACTTTCTCTAGGGTGTCTAGAGCTGGATCGAAGTCATCTCCGTATGGTGTAAAGTCATCCATGTAAACTTCAAGTCCATCATTGATTAAATCTGCAAAAATACTAAGGATAGCCCTCTGAAATGTGGCAGGAGCATTACATAAGCCAAAAGGTAAAACTCAATAGGCAAATGTTCCCCAGGGGCAAGTAAAGGTAGTTTTATCCTGGTCTTCAGGGGCAATCTGAATCTGATTGTATCCACTGAAGCCATCCAGGAAAGAAAAGAACTTCTTTCCTGCTAAAGTGTCCAATACTTGATCTATGAAAGGAAGAGGAAAATGATCTTTTTGTGTTGCCTTGTTAAGTTCCCTATAATCCACACAAATTCTCCATTTCCCATTCTTTTTTGGTACCACCACAAGTGGAGAGACCCATTTACTGTCAGAGATAGGGTAGATAAAATTCACATCTAAAAGTTTCTGAAGTTCAATTTTTACAACATCTTTTAGATGGGGATTAAGTCTCCTTTGCGGCTGACGCACAGGTCTGGCATCTTTTTCTATGTAAATGTGATGGGTACATAACTGGGGATCAATTCCTTTCATATCAGGGTAGTCCCATGCAAATGCTTCTTGATATTTTGTTACCAGATGGATGAGCTTTGTTTCTTGTTTCGGTGTGAGATTAGCATTGATGTTTAAAGTTTTCCCCGGTGCAATTTCCACAGTTTTACTATTTGCAACAGAAGTGACAGGTATTATTTGATCATGAATATCTTTCAGGGGATCTTCTTCTAACTCATTATCAAATGCTGCTTTTATCATGTGACATTGTGTGCGAGGTTCAGTTTGAGTAATGAAATTGTTAATGGCATCGTCTTGTGTTTGATCTTTGAAATCAAGTGCCTCTTGTATAGTTAATGGAGATCTAATGTTATCAGTAAGATATGATACAGGGTGCTTATTCGTTTTAATCATTGTGACACTTGGCTGCGCGGGAGGATATAGAACTAAATTTTTGCTATTTGGTCCTCTGGTTATGGTCATATTTCCCTGCCGACAGCCAATGTAGGCATCGGCAGTAGCGAGCCAAGGTCTACCTAAAATTAGCGGGTGTCCATCAAGTCGGGTTTTTGGATTAATTATCGGGAAATCAGTTGGATACTCCCAGGATTCTACAGAGACCATGACATCATGTAGAGTGCCCTCTGGTCTAACCACAGATCGGTCAGCCAGTTCTAACAGAGTAGAGGTGGGTTCTACAGATGTAATGCCGAGCTTTTGGCAAGTTGTGGTTGTTAGAATATTAATTGCAGCCCCTAAATCAACTAAGGCATTAGGCAGGGTCTGGCCATAAATTTGAACAGTTATAATTGGGTTCCCGGGGTCTTCATATTTAAGGGGTGTTTCTCTTCCCGACAATAGGTCAGATAAGATGCCGACTACTTGGACTCTTGGATTGTTTGTTATATTCCTCCTTGGTTTCTTTATGCACAACTCTTTTATGGTTTTGGCGTATATGGGAATGTCTTGAATAGCTTGGAGGAATGGAATTTTTATGTACAAGTTTTGTAATTCTCCCAGAATGTCAAAGTCAGGGTATTGTATGGATCGAGGTATGGCTAATCGTTCTGGGAACGGAGGAGAGGATGTGGTTGCTTGATTATGAGTTTGTTGCTTATTTACATCCTCTTGTTGTGATTGATGTTCTCTGGGTAACTGATCTTCAATATGAACTGTTTTATCTCCCTCAGTTTCAATTATACGCCCAGATCTTAACTGAAGGTCGTTGCACTCTTTTAAATCAGGTCCTGGTTCTGGTGATTCTATGATTTGAATAGATTGGACCTGCCTGTTGGTTGGATTGGGATCGGGTTGGGCTGGGAGTTGCGGCCTCAAGTTAGACTGGGGATTTTGTTGTAAAGCTGGCAAAGTAGGTTGAGGGAGCGGAATAGTTCCAGCTGGGTGGTACATTGGTCTTTGCCAGCTTGTCTGCCAGGGTGAACTTTGTGAAGTAGAGGGAGTCCATTGTGAAGGATATGGGCCATTTTGCCAATATGGTGGAGTGTAAGGGAAATTTGGCCAACCAGTTTGGCTTGTTTGATTCAACCATGGATTTGGAGAAGGAAATGATTGTGGTGACCAGTTTGTAAATGGGGTTTGAGATTGATTTTGCCACATACCATATTGTTGAGCATTATACTGTGGGTTTTGAAAGAAAGAAGTTGGGTCTGGAAACATACCAAGTTGTCTTGGTTGCCACGGGCGGCGCTGATTGATTGAATTCACCGATTCTGGTTCTTCTTCTGCTTCCTTATATACTGCTTTCAATCCAGGAAGTGAGGGGCAGCTCTCTGTAAGGTGGTCTTTTGTACAGATGGCGCATGTTTGGACTTTATCGAGAGGGCACTCCTTGTGGCTGTGTTTTTTTCTGCAACGAGGACAGAAGATTGCCATGTTCTGTTCTGCCTCCAGCTGCTTTTGTTTAGCCTGCACAATATCAAGTTGTGTAGTTAGTGTCCCCATAATATCAGTTTTAAAATTTTCTAATAAATTTCCAATTTCTGCACATGTTACTCCTTCTGCTGATACTTTGTTATCTCTTGCAGACCGATCATATTCTGTCGGTTTTATTCTTGCGCTGCCTCTCGAACTCCTGATACATAAGTCAAGGATGTCAGTAAAATTCTCTTGATAAATATCCCCTTTGCCCATAATGTTTAATGTTTCAATCCATTGTTCCTTCATGCCCCTCATTAATGCAGTTTTTAACACATTATCAGGTAAAGGTAGCAATGCATAAGGAGATCTTTGTAAATTATACTGAAAACGTTCCACATACTCCTCTAATGTTTCATTTGGTCTGGCTATCATTTGAAATATTTCGTCTTTTAATTCTCTAGACCTACAATAATCCTGGTATTTCTTTAAGAAGGATTCTTTCATTTGATCCCAATTGTTGATAACCCCACCACCTAGCCCCATAACCCATCTTAAGGCAGCCCCTTTCAATGTAGAGGGGAATAATTTCAATTTTTGGGGATCGGTGGTGTAATCGTACCCCCGACATAACACATCGAATTCGAATAGGAATGCATCCGGATCCTCTGATGTGAGTCCATGAAATGTGGGGATATGCTGAAGAGGGATAGCTTTCATGGGTGCATTTGCTGCAGAATCCACTATAGGATATTGTAATGTAGAGGTTTGAGTGTTTGGCTAGTTTTGAGCGTTTGGTTGGTTTTGAGCCATGGGATCGAATATATGCCAGTAACCTTCTGGGATATCTAGGAGGGTATTCCTAGGTTGGTTGGGAACGGTTTTGACAGGGATCTTTTTAATAGCGCGTCCTTTATCCGGAATAATGGGAATACCAGGTGTTTGAGGAGATTGAATCTCTTCAACAATGACTTTCGCGGCACTCCCCTTATCTGTGCTATCTAATGGCTGATTTGTTTCAAGAGGAGATTTTGGTTCCTCGGTTTCCCCTGTTTCTCCTTCTCCTTCACCAAAGTTGCTAGAGTTCCCTTCCTGCAATAATTCTGGAGTGGAATTTTCAACTTCTTGAAAGTCCTGCTCCTCAGTTTGACTATGCACCTCAGCACAGGCTACAGATGGTGATCCTGTGGCCTGAAGGGAACTAGTAGGTGGTTTAGAAGTGTTTTTATTGAAACCTACTGATGGCTGAGACTCTGTTTTCTTATAGATTTCGTCTATGAAGGTTATTCGGCCAAGGGTCACCGGCCCCTTAGCTTTTTCAGGTTTGGATGGGGGTTTGATATTTTTTTCTGGTTTTTTCTGCTTAGTCATGCACTCAAAAATAAACTACGAACTTCTGTTCAAACAAGCAAAAACAAATCTTCTAGGAAAGCGGATAATGAGCAGGTCTTTTACATGCTCTGTACGTAGGTTCTTACCTTCCGTTTTTAGGATCCAACTCCTCCCTAGCAGGCTTGTACACTACTCTGAAAAAGACAAATGGCTTCACTCTTTCCCCGGCAACGGCGCCAAAAGGTAGAGCTATAAAAAGGGTCTCTTTCACCTCTATTCACCTCACATTAATATGTCAACCCGAGAGCGTTTTGTCATTACAAAGAGTGACTCAATCCGAGGCTCATTCGTCGGAGTAATGCTAGTAGTACAGTGCTTTAAGAAATACAAGAGTAAATGGATGCTTAACTGAAATCAAATTGCTTTAAAGAAGTAAATCACACACTCAGGTAACTCAACAACTCATCAGTCAAGGGTTCGGTAATGATAAACCATCCCTTCAAAAACTGATAGAAAAAGAAATCAAGCATAGATCACAAGCCTGGGAGCTAAACAGTGACTGATACTGCTCACTACAGTCTTAGATCATCTCTCACAGCAAACCATCAAATGCAGATAAATAGAACAGCAAAGGAAATAAAGGATTAAACTATAATTCTGAAATGGAACAGCAACTCTAAAATAGGACAACAAATGAATACTAAGTCCCGCGGGTTATATTCAACTTAATCTATGCACTCTTTGCAATCAAGGAACATGCTGTTAATCTAAAGGCGAATGACACAAATCATATTAATGGAACAGCAATAACAGTTGGGGATTATGGAATAATACTGATGCATTAGAAACGCACACAACACAAATGTCAATAGAACAGCTCTGTAGCTTGACAGTAAGGATATGCGATTAACTCTAGAAAGGAATAAGAACGCAATGCAGAGTTAACACACAAATCTGGCTGTAGAAACTTCAATGATTCAACTTAAGCAGAGCATGTAATCTGAACGTATAAGCATATCAAATAATCAACTAACAGTAATGAACAAACCACACATAAACGAAGCTGTAATGGTACAGAAGCAAGTGTCCTTCGAGGCCGGGCCCTTAGCCTCCAAGGATACACCGCTTTGGGTTAACGCAGATGCGAAGATGGAATAATCACCAGTCTTTCATTAATACATTGATCAAAAATACATCGAACCAGTTCTCAACAAAGCTGAATAACCAAATCGAATGTCTTACAAAGGATTACATCAAACGTATCTTATCTCGCCATTCTCTGTCTCTAAACTAACAGTACTTGTCTCTTTTTATAAAAACGATGGCGGAGATGTCCAAGCAATTAGATAAGTAAAGCAGCGATCCCTTAGGATCTTCGATCCTGAGGGATTCGCCAAACAGTTAACTTTCATCCAGTCTTTGCTATTGCACTGAGCTGGTGTCCTCTCTCTCTTGCCCGAGCCGATTCTCCTTGATCTTGTCTCCCTATGTTTACGTTTGGTTCTCATCCAGAGGAACAGCGGTTATCTCCACTTCGTTCTTATCTTTAGAGCAGCAACCCTTCGTTTTCCTCTTTCCCTGTATAGAAAATAACCATTATCAGTGGCTAAGTTATACATATAGATTTTCACATGTTTTGTGATAGTTCCCTATGACTTTCTAAATCCATGATACAAAAGGTTCACAAATTGTATTAAAAAGTCATTAAAGTAATCATCAAAATCATACCTTTTCAGTACTCCACACTCCAGATCGGACGATCCTCATCAATTTCATGTTTTTTCAAAGGCCGAGGTTTAATGCATAAAAGTTGCGCAATATGGGTGGTATTTGGGAGATGACTTGCCCTTATATTACTAGATCGCGTTTTTTGGCGTGGTTTTGCTCCGGGCCAAAAGCAGCGTGATATAGGTGGTATGGTTTCCTGAAACCCACTTCTGGTAAATCAACTGCGCTTTAACTGTGGTTTGGCACTTTAACTCCTCATGTTAACTCAATGGATGGGTCCCACTGATATTACTCTGCTAGCAACAGAATAAAGATTTTTTACCTCAACAACAGAGATTTCCAAGGGATTGTCATGTTCTATATAACCAAGTTTTTTAACCTTAAACAGAGGTTGCACCTTTCTTCATTCACGGAGGGCCTAACAGTGATTTTATTCAAAACAGAATAACAAATTCAATTTGAGTTCCAAGAATATGAGCTTGAAGACAGTCAGATCGATTCCCCGGTATGGTCGCCAGAAATGTTATCACCTGATCTAGACCTTAGGTTGAAAAGGAAAGTCAGGGTAACATCTAAACCACGCTCAGCCTTGTAGCTATCCCTACAAGGTCAGGAGAGGGCTCTCTCCGTGAAAGGATATTCAACAAAATACAATAATGGACTGATTTTAGGCTAGGTATAATAATGAGAAAATGTTTAAATGAAATGAATGAATTTTTCAGGGATGTGTGGGACAAATGGGATAGTTTGAATTGGGGAGTTAAATTAGGGATATAGGTTATTTCATGGGGCAAGGTAGGAAGGAAATTTTAGCAATTAAGTTTTAAATAATGATGAGATGGTAAGACTAGTGAGGAGTTGAAAAGGGCATGGGAGATGGATCATTTTCAAACAGAAGAAAAACACAGAGTATGAATGATTTCCCAAGGCAGAGCATAAAAATGGATTCTACCTTTCTATCTTGAAAGCATTCAAACAGAGATGTTTATGAATGAATGGTACACATAAAATTTTACATATGAACACAAGGAGAGAACAAATGATAAATTTCATACCACATGGATCCCACAAATCAGAGTTGCATATCTTTATTAATTCCCTGTCCAAAACTGTTACAATGGAGCATAGAGCGTTCTGCTCGATTTCCACACTATTCCCCTACTTTCTGAGTTACAGACTGGTTTAAAAATGATTTACAATTACATTAAATAGAATGAAATGTGGGAAAATAGATCCACAGAAAAAGGGAGTTGTTTTAACAACTTAGATCTGAAATCTGAAGATAGAAAATAGAACCAACAATCTGCCTCTGAAAATAAGGAATAGCAATACATTTTGAGCCATCTGAAGATTTCGCTGTTACACTAGATGAAAGAAAAATAGGCAATCCGAAAACAGATTCCTACTTTGCTGCTGCTATAGCAATCTCTGTCTCATTTTAGCTTTCGACCCTTTGACTGTTTCTCACTGTTTCTATCCTTTCAAGAAAACCGCCTTTGAAGAAAATGCCTTTGAAGTTATTGAAAATGAAATTATGCCTTTAGTGAAGGAAAGACTCATTTTGAGCGAAAGGAAAGGAGGTGGGGTTTCAAACCGCAATCGCAATCGCAATCGACGAGGGAGAAGGAATACAAAATATAATGGAACAATACATACATTATGATGGTGTAATTGCGATTGGGGATCGGGGGGTTAGATATATGTGAAACAAATCCTAAAAGCTCCGATGCGATTGACAAAATGGAAATAGGGATAAAAGATAAGCGAAAGGGATATTTCCACATAAAAAACAGTTTGGTGCTTTTACAAAGAGGAAAACAATTTTTTTTTTGAAAGGCCTTTAAGGTGGGATTCGGGATATAACTCAATCGCAATCGGAATTGGGGGATTGGGGCAGGCGTATTACACAAAAAAACTTCGCCGATACGATTCGGGGGAGGCGATGGGGAATCCTTTGTATAATTGAAATAAATAAAAAAATCGATTTTAACAAAGGGAAAGGCCCTTTTATTATGAATGGGTGGAGTTTTATGTGATGGGCCCAAAGGTCCATCAGCATCGGGATATCGGAGGAGGGCGGAGGAAAAGTCTTAATGAAATCACTGATTGCGATGGAGTGATACTGTATGGTCCATCCAATTGGATGACAAATCGACGGTGGAGGTGTAATCAGAGGGTGTCAATTGGGAGGAGTCAATCAGAGGGGATTATTTTGAAAGCGCTGATTGCATACAGGCCGTCAGATCGTTGATCGAATCAATGGTCAAGATAACATCGGACGGGGTCAATCGGGAGCATGGAAATCGGGAAAGGAGAATCGGAGGAAGGGATTTCAATGCAAAACTTGAAGTTTTATTATAAAGTAAAAAGGCACGAGGGGAAGTGGTTTAATCACATCAGAGTTTTACAAGGGCTAATCGGAACGCAAATTCTAAATGTTGCGATTGCGATGGGAAAGGGAATGGTTTGGAACGGTGGGGAGGATTTATAATAAAACTTTAACTTTATTATAAAGTTAAAAGGTATGGAGGGGAAGTGGTTATGTTTTATTAGGATTTAAGGAAATGGAACTTTATAATAACAAACTTTTGAAACGTTATTATAAAGTTTAAAGGAGTATGGAGCGGAAGTGGTTATTAAATCGCATATATGTTTAAAAGATTTTAATAATGTGATTTTTCCATCGGATGGGGAAAAAGGGATTTTATAAAAGAAAATATTAAACTTTAATAACATAAATTTTAAGGGAAAGGTGGGAAAAAGGGGAAGGATTAAGGTATAGAGGACTTTATTCACTTAGGCATAAATTTCAATCCAGAAGTCATTTTAGAGAGTGTAATATATCGTTCGAAAGCTCTTTCCAGGATTTTTCTATTGAGCATACTTAGAACATGATTCTGAACTGAAATTGCTGTCGAAAATTGCTATGAAAGGCAGGGTGGTGACACAGCTTATGAAGTGTGAATTATTACATATGATGACATAAAATTACATAAAGATGATAATTAAAGGTAAAGTATCATGTTTTCACCTCAAAACATGGTTTGAGGTGAAAATTACATCAAGCTGAATAAAAAATTTCTTTGATCTTCTCAGGTGCTGTGACTTTGAGTTTATTGACTTCATCATGACCTTGCTGATATTTATTAATGCTTGACTCATTAATTTGACCATGGTGAGACCCTAAAACCTAATGAGACACATCCTATGACCTACTGACATGACTCAACTAACACTAACAGAGGCCATGCTCTGATCATGCCCTTTGTACATGTTGGATAAGTTGCCTTAAATTTCTTTGTAGATTGATCATAGATGCTTAGGAGTTCCCTATTCTTTGATTAAATTCATATGTTATCTTGTATGTTTTCTAATCTTGAAGGTGAAACCACTAGAAGTTAGATAAGTTTCTTTCTTTATATGGTTCACTGAATTGTTCATCTTGAATGCTTGTTTGCTTAAGTATAATAAAAATTCTATTTTTTTTCCCTGTATTATGATTATGTCCTTATCTTGATCAGTATTGGAGACCATATTGTTTAAAAAGTACCTTTTTAAGGATTCTTCACTGCCCTTACACACCTACTATGCTCACAAACTTTATGTTCATTTCATTTCACACATGCCTAAAATATCCATTTGACCATGCTACATTTTCCCTGTTATGCATCTTGTTTCATTGTTGAGATATCCATGAATTTCATAAACTCCAGAGCCCAATGATTCGAAGACCTCTCACTCCACCTATTCTACTTGATCATCTTACCCAACCAAAACAAACAACAAATCCTACACTTAACAACTAGCCTAAAATCAAAACCCTAGAAGCAAAAAATTTCATATCCTTTGCATAAAATAGAGAGATCCCTCTCTGAGTCTAGGAAGGCTAGGTCATAGGACTCCAAAGACTAGTCTAATGTTATCTTGTGCATTTGCTCTGCCAATCTACTAAATCATGAGACCTTAACATAATGTCAATAATGGTGAGAAATTATGAGTACATAGTTGCCTGAATACCTCTTAGGACTCATATGATCCTCAGATAAGTTTAGAAAATCAACTGATATCCAAGAGTAGAATCTAATTGTTTCACCATCCTAGAAAAATGATGACTCAACTAGACCACACTCATTAGAAACCTTACTGCTATATAAATAAACTCAAAAAACCCAAAAAAATTATCTTATATTGGTGTTTTGTAAATTGTTGGTGGTGGACCACAAACACATCTCTTCAAAACAGTGAAAAATATCCACCTGGTGGCTCCACTAGCCCCAGTAGGCCTATTAACTCTACTAGTTATCATTAGACTCCCTGGGATTGTGTCAAATCAGCCCTGAGAAGTCTAGAAGCCTAGTTATACACTGTGTCAGTTTAGTAAACACTAAGAGAGGTCGGCCTTGCGAAAAACAGTTATAAACTTTCAACCTCTCTACATTTTGAATTTGAAATTTGGCTTCATAAGGGATCCATACTAGATCTCATTTGGACCCAAATCCTCCTACTATAGTTGATGACCCAAAAAATATTTTGTGGCAAACTTCCAAAACTGAAGATTCAACTACTGTCGGGACCATTCATAGAGCAATTTCTGCCCTTGAAAACCTTACAGCTTTTCAAGAGCCCCAATTTTACTTACACCATACAAAGAACCTTTTCAAAACCAAGTCACAAAGTGGGATTGAACAGACTGACTTTGAGCCCATATATTTGCAGCAAAGTTCCAGTAGAGAAGCCTCTCCTTCCACTCCTCCTGAATTTCTGCTTCTCCATCACTTTATCTCTTTTCATCCCAAGTTTGCTCAGAACGAGTTTTCTGGTCCAAGTACTTCCACCACACCCATCCATAATTCCACTGTTCAAACCACTTCAATTCATCCCCCACCACCTCTCATAAATCCTCCCCTTGTAAACCCTCCTTGGATTCCACTAGCCCTCTTCATGGTAGCCTGGTATGCCCCCTAGTTTTACCACAAACTCTAGTACATTTTCAAAATGACTACCAATCCAAGATCCCTCATTTGAGAGGAGATGATACTACCACTGCCCAACAACATGTAGACAGAATGAATGATTTTTTTGACTACATGGAAATAGAAGAGGAAACCATGCAAATGAGGATGTTTGCCCAAAGTCTAGGAGGGGAAGTTAAAAAATGGTTTAAAAACTTAACTCCCAACAACATCCATGATCTCCCTTCCCTATACCAAAATTTTATAAACAAGTGGGAGATTAAGAAAAACCCCTTCCAAATCCTTTCATAATATAAAAATCTCAAGAGGAATGCGGGGGAAAGCATACAATATTATTACACTAGGTTTAAAAGTGTCTACAATACCCTCCCACCTCACATGAAAAGTCTAGACCCCATTATATAATCACGATTTTTTTTCCTACCAACAATGTTGTTCTAGACCTTGGGATAAAAAAATTTCAACCTACAAGTTCTAGTTTCTCCCCCAGAAACCAAGTTACACTCACTTCAATGTATAAATGTCTTCTAGTGGCCAATTTGGAATAACTAGTACCAAGGATTAGAATAATGCCCCCATGGAAGACACCCAACAATAAAAGTATTCACATGGGGTCCACCCTACAAAATCAACATGGAAGGAAAAAAGGGCTTTGTTAGGATAGATTTGATCCCCTTTGAAACCAACAAGGCTATAATCCAGTACATCAAATCCTTACCTAACTCACTTCCTTGAGATATAATTGAGTAAGGAACAAAGTTACCACCTTAACATGAACATTATTTCGTTCTTGATTTTTAGAGGTCACATTCTCACATTTAGTGGTAGTTTTCCATCTTTTCAAAAATTGGGTATACCTTATTGAGTTAGGGATGAGGTGGAGTGTGAAGTGGGGGGGGGGGGGGGGGGGTGGGTTATGCATGCGCAGGTGGAGTTAGTAGGGCACATTTTAAATCTTCTAATCTATGAAGTATCAAAATTTTTTTTGAAACATTATTTTTTTAAGCATTCTTTCACCTTTGCCTATTTTTTTACTCAAATGTTAGTTTTTTTAAGAATGTTTAAAGTTTGTGTATTTTTTTCCAAAAGATGATTATATAATCATTTTCAAGTTTTTTTTTAATTTTAATTTTATTTTATTTTATTCATGGGGTTAAAATTAAGAATTAATTGTCATTATGGCCTTGACAAATGGTACTCTTGAGCATAAAAAACATAAATTTGACTCTAAATCCATAAGTGATGTTACTTTACCTGATGGCGGTGTTAACTGATGTGACAATGGGTTAAAGAGGGAGAATACTCCCCGTGCAAGAGGAAATTGAATGGGATGGTGTGTTTGGTAAGTCTATGCTAGTAAGCGGGTGTTTTCGCTACCACAACACCCTCCAAAATTTTGGCCTACATCCAAATTTAAGAGCCTACTTTGACTTTGATTGTTGTCGTTTATAGTATTAAGTGTAATCATATGTGTTTTATCCAAGTGTCCCAGTCCCATTTGGAAGAAAATCAAAGTGTCGTCTTTTAGCATGGAAAGCATCACATATCACACAAATCTAGTTTTGGTTTGTTTCAAGGGGTAATATTGGTGGTAATGAGCCGTAATTATTGTTATTCATCCATAATTTTCACTATCTGAGGATGACTAAGTATCGGTTCTATATTTCTAGAAACAAAGTTCATGAACATTGTGAGTTCTAGAAATCTCATTACCTTCATTATCCTTAAGATAATTTTTTCACTATTTCATCATCCCATCATGTCAATCTTAGCTCACCCATCCCAAAAGACCCATCATGGGCTCATGTCACTCATTTTGTCTTTTTTTTGTCACCTTTGGCCTCAGCCCTCTATTTTGTTTTGCCTAACTCCTCCATTGTCCATCTAGGAATTTTAAGGGCATTTTTTCTTGGTTTCATGACCTCCATGGTTAAAAATCAACAAGGCCTGTATCTTGATACTATTACACCTCCTCCTATCCTTAGTATACCTTCATAAACACTTCCCATCACTCCTATCCCTCAAATTCATCATTTTTCTACAAAACCTAGTCTATTGCCACAATTTGACACTTTTTAAGACTAGGCCTATTTTTTTCCCTTTTGGACCCCTTCCCATCACTCAATCCTTGAAATTACACTTTCCCCTACTCCCTAACATCTATTTCTATCCCCCAAAATTTCCCCAAGAATTTAGGCAACCCTTAACCCCTTCCTTCCCCTCCCTCTACAAGGCAGTCCTATATCCCCTACACCAAACCTTAATTTCCTCTTCCAACTAAGATAGGGTTTGATATGAAAAGGAGGCACAAGAGAAAATGATTAATTTGATATATCATGTCAAAAATCATAATTCCATACCAACTCATAAACATCATGCCTCCATCATTTTCCAAGAATTCATTCCAAGAGACAAGCCATGTGTCACGCCTACGACCAGTTTTGCTTCAAATTGTGTTTCTGACCAAACAAAGATAAATTTGACCAAATTGAGAGATTTTTTTGTCCAATATAGGCCTAAGAATAAAAAATACTTGATTTTTTACATAAGTATCATGGTTTGGGAGAAATATAAAAAACACGTGTGTCCTAGGAGAATTTTTGCACTGCTGGAGTGAACTTGGGAAAATAAGGTTTTATCATAGATGGAGTGTTCAAATGAATTTATTGATGAGTCAATAGATTTCCAATGAGCTATCATGAGATAAATTTGGAGTTAAGGAAGGCCTCCAAACGTTGTATTCACCAGCACTCTGCATTTCTGCACCATCATTCTGCACTTTTTGACTAGTGTTGGGAAAATGCGTTTTTGGATAGGTAAATGGACACCAAAGGTAAACAAAAAATAATTTTTGGAAATTAGACTCAAAAATATTTCCAATGAGCTATCACAAAGCTCATTCTGACATTGGGAAGGCCTCAAAATGCCCTCTGCAAATTGGCGCTACGCACAGATGGAGTGGCGCTACGCAGAGAGGAAATTTGGCCAGGTTGCCAAAAAGTGGCCAAAATTCAGTTTTTTGCTCCTCAAAGTTTACCCCAAGCTCCTGTACAAGTTGAAAAAGGTTGGTGGTCACTTTTATTTTCCCTCTAAGTGTTCTTTTTGCATCCATAATCAAAGAAGAATAAGGACAAGTAACTTTGTTCAAAATTCATCAAAGGGTCATTCAAGAAAAGCCTCCGTGGCCTAGTGCACAAAGTTTGAAAGGGACAATTTCCCTTGCTCACGTTCCTGAAAGAGGATAAAGATGACCATTAGCCTAGAAATAGGTAAGGTAATAGGGTGAAATCATCACAAGAAGACCATCCACAGCAAAAGAAGGCAGCAAGGCCTATGTTTGAAGAGAATCAGGGTTTGTGACTACTTTGGCCAAACAAGGAATCAGTACTAGGGCTACAAGGACAGAAGAGCACCTCCACACCATCAAGTGCACATTTAAGATTATCTAGAAATTATAAATGAGTTTTTAAGGGTTTCAGAGAACTTAGAAGACAACACTATTTACTTGTTTCTAACAGCCCTAAAACCCAGGAGTTTGGAAGGAATGACAAACAGGTCAAATAATGACAAAGGGCCTCCTTCATAATAGCAGATGGAATTTTGGGGAGTATTCAAGCTGCCTTATAGGGTTTATCAAAGCACCAATACTCCACTACACCAAAGGTAAAAAAAGGTAAAGTATATCAGTGCAAAGGCTTGACTATTCAAAGTATAGTTAAAGGCCTATTGAAAAGATCAAAAGGAAGGTAAGCATGAGGTAAAGAAATAGTGATCAAAGGAAAAAGTTGTGTAGGCACCTGCAAAAACAGAAGTGGCCAGGAGAGACACAATTTTTTTTTAAAACTGCTAGCTTTTCCCACCAAATATATATCACTAGTCTAAAGAAAAGTAGTAGAGCCTCCAACAATGTTTTCCTTGTCAAAGTATATTCTACAAAAGATAGCTAGCCATGAATGACACTTCTGCAGGACTATCAAAATGGTTACCTACAGGAAAATTGATAAGGTCAGACAAGTCTAAATATATCTCACAATGGTGGCACATGTGGAAACTAAAGAAGTTGTTGATGCTTGCTGCTAGGGTTTTCACACTAGGAGGTTTTCTCACTGCTTCACAGAGGAAACATGACAGAATGTCAGTCAAAGGAAAACATGTAAAAATAATCACAATTTTTCTATGTATAAGTGTTAAAAATCACGAAAAGGGTTAATGTTTCCAAATATGGATAAGAGGCACAGTTTTAGCCTTTTCAGGAGTTTTTCAGTCTGTAGGGTGACATCAAAATGCTCCAGCAAGGAAAAAAAGGCCATATTTTTAGAACTCTTCCACCTACAGGACAAACAGACCCAAAAGACAATGAAAAAGTGAGAATGAAATAAAACTTTAGAAAATGGGTTAGCTCATGAAATTATTTTTTAAAAAGGTATAAAGGCCTTTCCTATCTCCCCCCCCAACTCATTTGTGTCAAGAAGGCGGAGAAGAGAGACGTTGAAGAAGTTTTTTTAGGGTTTTTGTGAACTTTGGTTAAAAATTTCAGGCGCTACGCACCTGCCCGTCGGTGCTACGCACAGAGGAGGCAAAAACAGTGTTAAAATACACTGCGCTGCGCACCAGAGGGCAGGCATTGTTCACAGGCCCAGTTCGGCACCCGACTGCCCACAAATCAACCTGGCGCTATGCACAGGAAGGCTCGACAGGAACGACCTATTGGGTGGTGCTGTGCACAGATAGATTTTGGATAGATTTGCTCAAAAATTGCCAAAAATAAGTTTTTCTCCTCCTCAAGATGGCCACAGGCTCCTGCATGAGTTAAGTAAGGGCAGGGTTTACAAATGAGAGAGATGAACATGGAAGTTAAGAAGAGGAAAACAATGAGCACTTGGAGCAAGACAATGATAGTGATGACACAAACAAATCACTCCCAAGTGTAGAAAAAGGTGTTGATGATGAACAAGATAAAGAGACAGAGGATAATGAAGAAAATAATGAGGATGATAGTTAACAAGAAAGAGTACAGGACAACCAAGAGGAAAATGTGCTTGAGCATGACAGTGAGCATAATAATAGTGCAAACAGTGACAAAATGAGTGAAGATGATGAAAATGAAGAAATAGAGGGAGATGATGAGGAAATAGAAGATCAAAAACAATGAAGTGATGAAGTTGAAACAGAGTTTGAAGAGGCAGGCAGTGACCAAGGCAGTGGCACAAATAGGACAGCCAATGAGCAAGACAACCAAGGAAATAGTTATGACAGTCATGACAGCTGTCATGATCTTCATGAAACTTATCAACCTCTAAATGACAAAGAGAATCAAAGTGATAGTGCAAGGAATGATAAAGAAGAGGACATTTATGAAAAACAAAGCCAAAGTGAGGTAAGTGAAGAAGGTAATGATCCATTTGAACTCCAAAGTGACAGTGTAGAAAACAGTGAGGAAGACAATGATGATGCTGATGCTGAAGGTCAACAAAGAAGTAACCAAATGGGGCATGAGGTGACTCATGAAAGCCATAGTAAAAATTAAAAGGCTTGTGACATCACCAAAGGTCAAGGCAATGACGGAAACAAATCCAAAACCATCACCACTCCTCTCACATGCACATACCACAAAGGAAAAAGAGATGTGTTTGCTGCCTCAAAAAGGCAAAGGTCCATCTCTCCTCCAGCTATCAAGCCAAAAGAAAAAGTTAAGGGAAATATAGAAAGGAGTGAACAACAGGTCAAGGTGAGGAGGAGTAAGAGGATCAAGAAAACCCATCAAGAGCCTTAATTCATTGATCTAGACAGTGACAATGAGGACAAAAAGATGACCACAAGATTGCTACTCTTAGAGATGCACAGCTTAGGGAGTGGGAAAGAGAGTTTGAGATGGCACAACATGTCATTCACTGTTACAAAGAGGAGCATAAGCATTTCAAGGAGGTAAAGAGAGGCCTTGCTATACAAAAGAAAATGACCAAGCATTATGCAAGGAAAAACATGCTTGCTTGTGCAAAATTGAAGGAGGCCCTCATGGAGCTAGAAAACCTAAAAAGGGAAAAAGAGCATGATGGCCTTGGAGTTTTGGCTGCGGCTTCTCAACAGGTGTCCAAGACCTCTTGCGGGACCTCTCCACCAATTTTGGGCCAAATTGAAGCAAATTTTGTTTTTTTTTTCAAATTTTGAGGTCTCTGTGCGCAACACCCTAGGCGCTACGCACAAAATTGGTGCATCCTTAGCTCAAAAAATTTGTAATTTTGGATTCCTAACATCACCAACAGTATTCTCACAAAATTTTAGATCATTCGGAGCAGTTTTGACCCCCCAAAAGGTAAAAAAACATCAAATTTTTGACCTTTATTTTCAGACCAGGTGCTGCGCACAGAGAAGTGTTGGGAAAATTGGTTTTTGAAATGGTAAATTTCACTCACTCAGCACAACTCAAGAATTTCTGGAAAGTACGCTCATCAGGCTTTCCAATGTGCCATCACAGAGCCAAATCCAATGTCGATAAGGGGCCCAAAACTCAGCCACAAGAGACCCTATTTTCTGCTGAAGTGGCGCTATGCACAGAGGCTGTCTAGTGTGTTTTGGACCAAAAGTTAACAAAACACACTCATTTATTGCAAATAGATATTTTTGAGTTTTTTGTGGAAAATTACTCTAGAATTAGGTGCAAATAGTTATTTTGAAATTTATTTCTTAGGATATTATGTGCCTTGGGCCTTGCATGGTCTCTTGGCCATAAATGACATTTATGGTTATATTTGACATTTTCCTACCACATTTAGGGTTTTAGTCCTCATTTTCTCCATAAATAGAGCATGAGGCCCCTATGTATTTTGTTAGCATTTCATGAGCTTGAAGAGAAATATACATGGTTTTTATGAGCTTGGATAAGAAATTGGTTTTGTGAAGTGGATGAATGGCTTGTTTGGCTTGATGATGGAGAAGCTTGTTTGCAGGATTCCTTAGCTTGGTGGGTGATGTCTTCTTAACTTGTTCATGTTCTCTTGTTCTCATTATGTTTCATTCTTTTTGGTTGCTATAAATCAGAAAAGTATAGGTTGAGACATGCTCTTTGAGGCACCTCAGTCCTCCTGTTTGTTATAGCTTTGATGTTTTCCTCTTTTGGCCATCTTAAAGAATTATTGATTGCTCCTTAGGTCCACCAAAACTTGTTTTTTTTTCATGTATGGTTAGTATGCTAGTTTAAAAGTATGATTCATGGTATTCCCTGCTTATTTGAAGCTTTCAAAACCCTATCTTGAAGCCTTTCTATGGAATATTGATTGCTAGGTTAAGTCAAAGAGGTCTCATTCGATCTTGCCCTTTGTCCATGCTTACCAACTTGTTTTAGAGTTCCCAGTAGCTTGATATATGATGTTTAGGAGTTCCCTCTTCATAGATTGAGTTATTTGTTTTATCTTATATGTTTTTCCCAAACTCTGAAGGTGAATTTCTAAAGTTAGAAGCTCTTATGCTTTCTATGTTTCACTAGAATGTTTATCTTGGATATTTATCAGATTAAGTATTGTTCATTGAGCTCAATGGTTTTCACTACCTCATGAGTTGTAGCTTTTAACTATATGTATTTAAGACTTCCTTATTTTTCCCAAACTTGATGTTCACTACACCTCCTACATGACCTTAAGGATCAATTAAACTTGCTAAATTAGACCTGCAACACACTCTGTTTCATCATTTAGACACCCTTGACTTCATTTGACTCCATAACCCAATGGATTTGGTAGACTCTCACTCCACCTATTCCACTTGACTATCTTACCCAACCAAAACAATAAACAAACCCTACACTTAACAACTAGCTTAAAATCCAAACCGTAGAGCAAAAAGAACACATCCTTTGCACCCAATAGAGAGATCCCTCTCTGAGTCCAGGAAGGCTAGGTCCTTGGACTCTAAATATTGGTTCCATGTTACCTTGTCATTTGGTCTACCAGTCTGCCAGATCACGGGAACCTAACTATTATCATGAAGACATGTATTACAATCATTCATAAAGTTTTAAGTACTGTCGCTCAAGTGTCGTCATTGTCATCACCAAGTGTACCTTTAATGTCACACTTGGGGAAATTTGTTGTGTAGTTTTCGAATTGAGGGGATTATGTTCATGTGTTCTAAGTGATAAATGTTGTCTCATCAATTTTTCTAAGCGTGATCATGATTAGGTTTTGTCATTTTTCACTTTCGCCTTACTAATTCCACACTTAGCCAAATCTGGAAATTTCCTTCCTGAGCAACTTGACGTCACTCTTCCTTCCTGAACTGTGCACTGTGTGTCTCAACCCTTGAACTCAAACCTTTCCTCTTGGATTTGCGTAATTCATAGAGTCTAACTTCAAGAATTGTGCATTGCGTAGTCTCAGTTCTCAGCCTTGACCCTTGAGCTCTAGAAATATGCAGCCCTTACCTTGCACTCACCTTCTTCTGTGCATTGCACAGTCTCAAGAAACACGCCTCCAACCTAACCTCTTGAATTGATCAAATGCGCAATACCTAAGCTTATCTCCCTTCATAAATATGCCGTGGACAACCTCAAGCATCAATCCTCAAGCCTTAATCCTTGAGCCCCTCAACTATGCAGTTGTCTTGCCCTGACCTGCATGAACTACACATTGTGAAGTCTTAAGGCTCAGTCCTAGCCCCTAACCTCCTCATTTGTGAAACTATGTAATCCTTCAACCAATTTATCATCCTATCACCCAATTCCAGCTGGTTTAATGGTTGTCATGCAACATGTTAGACTAGGGGTTTATCAGACTAATGTCTTATTTTCATGAGAATATTTCAATAACAAGTATTATATCATGTTATGATAGGATGATGATGAAGGAGATGAAGAAGGAGACCCTACTAGAAGACACCTATGTAGCTGCAAAGACAAGTTGATCAATCAAGAAAATACAAAGGGACACTAGACTGTGATAGCAGTTGGAGATCAAGATTGTATTGAAGAATCCCTACCTTCAAGCCTAATGGAGGAGGAATGAGAATATGTTCCATCTTTCAAGAATACAAAAATATAGAAACAACAAGAGTGGATTGACATTGCCATATCATCATGCAGTCCATGTCATCAATGTCATGTCATGTCTTGTCAAGGTGTCATGTCGATATGTATATGAGTCGTCATATTCCACATCATTTTTGGATTATGTAATTTCAATATGTGAGAAATGTAATGTAAAGTGGAAGTCCAAGAGTCATCTATAGAATGTGAAAAGTCATGAAGGAGTCGAAAAGTCATAGAGAAGTCAAATAGTCATGAGGGTAGTCCAAGAGTCACAAGGGAGGTGAATGGTCACCCAATTTTTTATATATACACCATCATAGCTCATGCAAAGTAATTTTTTACCTTGGATCCTCCTACCATGGATTAGAGAGGAAAATAGTTCTTTTGGAGGAGCAATTGTTTGCTCTAATCTCCATTATTGGAGCTAGTGGTGTTCACTGTACTGATGTATCTTGCAACTTTTGCTTAATTTTGAAGTTCATTGAGCCAATGCACTTTCATGTGTATGTCATAAATATTGTAATAATATTCTTTGAATTCTTGTGATGTATTTTATTTTCATATTTATTAAGGAAATTGAACTATTTCAGCAGCTTTGGTAATTATCTTGTTGAAGGTGTGTTGTATGTGTTTTAACAATCATTGCTTCTATGTGAACTATTTCACTAGTTTTCCAACGATTCATTCATATGTATATGCTCGTGTGTATTTACTAGATCAGTACAATTACTTTTATTTTAAAGTCTCACTTTTCTCTCCCTTTCGGTAGAAGAACCTTGATGCATTCTGCAACTGAACATTGCAAAAGGAATACTCACTTGTTCATCCAAAAGTACATGTGCATTTCTCTCTTGTGCTGACCATTGTAGCCAAGGAAAATCTCCAAGAACATATGGTAGTTGGGACTTATTTCTGGAAGGGCTCCTACACCAAATGGTGTGAAGTATAATCGAGACTTTTCATCATGGATACCCCCTTGCATGTTGGGTGTATCCAACACCATCAACATTCTGGCGCTAGAAGGAGGGAAACCACCTTTTTATGGCTGAAAACTCACTGCATCCTAAAAAACAGGCTTTCGCGCAAGGTAGTAACATTCCCATTTCCATTCCCAATCATACTCATGGAAATGAAGAAACTATTCAGTATAGCCTTGGATAGGTATTTGAGGTTACTTATGACCAACTCCAGACTATACAACTCATCACTCGTTAGTTTGCAAGAGCTCCTTGTTTTCGCTTTGTTGTTGTGATTCTACCTCATAAAATTTTAAATAAAGAAACAACTCCTAATGGCGTACTGGGTTCTTTAGTGGAATATTTGGTTATCACAACCCTCCAAGAGTTGGTTGAACCTACAAAAAATCGAGGGGAACTTCTGCTCATTGAGGAGAATCCAGATAGTGAAGCGGAATATTTTTAGTTTTCTGATGAGGAGCACCCTGATTACAACGCAAATCCAAATGGTGAAGGAGAAGCTTCTTCAGATTCAAAAGAAGAGGAGGAGGAAAAATATGAAGAAATGGTTGATTTAGATTTGGACTGGATGGCCCAAGATCCACTCGCTCTTATAGACAATCTTTACAAGATGCCTAAACATACATAAAAGTTGTTGTCAAAGTTCAATTCAGACAGGAAGACCAAATTTTAAGACCATCTAGACAAGTTCTACATGCATTTAAGGATGCTTGAGGTACATTTTGACGATGTTGCTTGCAGACTCTTTTCGTAAACTTTAGAAGGTAGAGTGTCTGTATGGTATCATAGTCTTCAAGCCAATTCAATCCATAGCTAGAGGGAGTTTAAGAAGCTATTTCTTGAAAATTTGTTGAAGATAAGAATCCTGCCATGTTGTTGAAAGAACTTGGGAATTTGAATGTAGCAGACAAAAAAATAATTGAAGATTTTAACCACAGGTTTATGCATTTTTTGTACAAGTTCGCTAATGATGCGCAACCTCATGATGATATCACTAAGGATTATTACACATCTACCTTTCCAACTAACATTTTTGTATGTTTTAAAAGAGTTTCGAAGGAAATGTTTCCCTTAAATTTTTCAAGAGCTCTTATTGTTGAAAAGGATTTGTGATCTATTGGATTCATTGTAGATAATGATGATCCCAAATACTCCAAGGAAGCTGGTAAGAAAAATCAAGGCTCTTCCAGTAGAACTAAAGACAAAGACTCTTTGAATATGGAAAGATTGACCAAGTCTCTGAAGCTTCTCACGAACGAGGTATCACAATTGAAGAGACGGTCAAGTGAGGCATCCAGTACTAGCAACAAATATTCCAAATCACCATTCTTCAAAAGGAACACCAATTCACAACTGACCAAATCTTCTCAGAGTTCTAACATAATGTTCAATAATGAAAGCTTTGGAAAGGATAATTTATGTAGTTTCATCAAGAAAAAAAATTCAGAGAAGACATACCCACAGTGGAACCACAATATGAACACTATGACGACTACTTTCATTGATACTCTATTAACAAAAGAACAACCTAAGTAGAATTAAGAAACAAGCAAAAATTCCATAACCAAAGAAATATTGGGTGTTGGAAATTAGTGAATATGTTTAGTATCATATACAACACTAATAAATATAGTGTTGATTAACCGTCAGCAAGTGAAGCTCCTCCTAAGAATTCAAATAACCATTATAACTTGAGGAGAAAAGGACATATTTCTGAGCAAGAAATAAAGAAGAAATTTATGCAGAATTCTACCACCTTCCAATACATCTCAGAATGAACAAGTTTGGAGGTGCTCCTTCTTTCAAGAAAACTTCCAACAATAACAAGAAGAGGTCGACCACTCCTGTTGCAACAAATAAAGTCACAACACCTAACCGATCAGAACAACCCATTAATATAGAAAGCATTGGTTACAACATTGTTGAAGATATGAAGAGAGATCGCGCTAATATTTCACTCTTTGAGTTCGCAAAGATAACGGGGCAACAAGAACCGATTCTCCAGGAAATCTCATTATACACTTCGACATGTAAAGAATTTTCTGCTTCTCAGGTAATGTTTGGTAAGTCTCACGAAATCATCAAATTTTTTGTAAATTCTGTCAATTTAAGTTTTAACACTCCCTGCCCTCCGTTTGTGTTAAATTTTGAAATTTTTAATTATAATGTTCACAATTGTTTGGTTGATTCCAGTGCATCTCGAAATGTTATGCCATTGTCGGTTGCTAAGAAAATAAATGCAAACTGGGATAAAACCAATGCATGGATCATATAACTAGACAAATCACTTATCCAGACCCTTAGTGAACACAGTAATGTTATTATTTGTTTTTCATCTGATCACATGGTTCACTAGTGTATAAATATAGTAGTTTCGACATCCTTGAAGCCTATTATTTTCTGCTAAGCAGAGATTGGTCTAGAGAACTACAAGGATAATTTTCTACAGACTAGACTCATTTATGTCTTCCATAAAAGGGCATAAATAATCAAATTCAAGTTGAAATCAAGCCCTACATGAAGCGTACCATGAGACAACTTTAGGAAAAAAATGAACCAATAGGATTTGTAGAGGTGAGATTCGAAAATTATTTTCTGGTAGTGGATCACAGATGTTATCCGACACACCCTTCAATCGTCCCACCAGATAAATAGTTGGAACTCCTTCCTAAAAATCCAACCAGTGCTAATGACCTTTGTACAGTAGGTGTAGATAGTACTAGTATAGGACATAGCTCTATTATTTATAAAACTTGGATTTTATATCTTGACGATTCAAAAACACAGTAGGGATTTGGAGTTGGTTTCATTTTAATAGACCCACAATAAAGAAAAAAATTGATCTCTTTCTGCTTGGAGTTTGAGTGCACCAATAATTTTGTTTAATATGAAGCACTCATCTTGGGTTTGAAGAAAACCATTGACGTCAAAGTTGAGGTATTATGTTACCAAAAGTTACTAGCAAGAGGTATGGCATTTGATTTCACAATTCTAAGCTTTTATTATTGTTTCTATATCTAGAATGTGTAATGCTACTTCTGATACATTAGAAGATGTTGTTACCAGGTTGTCACCACTAAGGGATTTATTTTCTTTTGAAATTATTTATAGGCCATATGTTCTGGATAATATCACTAATTTGTAAATTTTCAATGATGAGCAACAAATACTGGATTTTATGGAAAACGTTGATTTGTTTAAAGATGCATTCGTCGATGAAAACATGCACGATAAAGCATTGTAGGATGCAGGTTAAGAAAGAAAATAAAACCCCATGCCGAAGGATGTGGTGTTATTGGAAAATTGGTATGACTTGGAAAATTTATTTAAGGGGTTGGTAAATGAAAAGACTCATAGCTTGAATCTGTCGCATGAACATATAAATCTTTCTATAGAGCAAGATTTAAAGTTTATCAATCTTGGTACTTCCTACACACCTCAAGAGTGGCAAGCTTTCATCCACCTTGTCAAGTAGTATCGAGATGTTTTCGTGTGGAGATACAATGATCTCAAAACTTACGACACACGGATAATCCATCATGTGATCCCAATCAAAGAAGGGGCCAAGCCTTTTCAACAGAAGCTGCAGAAAGTTCATCCAAATCTTGAGCCCCTCATTTAGAAAGGGTTGATGAAGCTACTGGATCCTCAGATCATTTTCAAAGTACGACATTCAACACGGGTCTGTAATTTGGTTTCGGTGATGAAGAAGTTTGGGAAAATATGTCTGTGCGTGGATTTTCACAATTTGAATCGTGCCTTGGAAAAATACAATTATCTAGTGTCGTCATTGGAACAAATTTTATAGAGAGTATCGAGGTCTGAAATATTTTCATTGTTATGGATTTTTAAGCTACAATCAATTTCTAGTGTCAGAATCTGATAGGCACAAGACAACATTTCGAACCAAGTGAGGTACATTTTCTTTAAATATGATGCATTTTGGGCTTATTAATGCAGGTGCAACCTTTTAGCATGCTATGGACATAAAATTTCATGGTTTGATTGGAGAGAGTGTGGTGGTATATCTAGATGATGTGATAATTTTTCTGAAAAAATGATCTGGCCACTTACGCCACCTTAATTTTTTTTTCAAGAAATGTCGCAAATACAAGATACATATTAATCCCAAGAAGATCATTTTCATAGTGTCTGAGGAAAATATTTTGGGCCACATCATCACAAATATTGGGAATAATATGGACCTTGAATGGGTCAAAAATAATACTCAGATTCCCTTGTCGGTGAACAAGAAAGCCACGTCATCCTTCTTGGAGAAAATAAATTTCCTCCACAAATTCATCTCTGATTACACATAGATAGTGAAACCACTAAAAGAGATGATAAAGAAGGATGAAATTTTCAAGTGGGTTGAAAATGGAAAAGCAAGCAATCACATAAGCACCAACGCTATACAGTCCAAATTTCAACAAATATTTCCTTCTTTACACCTTCGCTTATGATATTTCTCTTGTTGTTGTTCTTACTCAAAAGGATGACCAGGATAACGAGCAACCCATATCGTTCATGTGTGTCGCCTTGCAAGGACCTGAACTTAATTACTATTCCATTGATAAACAAGCTTACACATTATACAAGGCGGTAAAAAACTATAGGCCTTATCATTTGAAGAATCATGTTATTATCTTTGTGCCGCACCCAACTGTCATATCGTTATTTGTTCAACAAGCACTGGGTGAAATAAGAGTGAACTAGATGACCAACCTGCAGGAGTATGACCTTGAGTTAAAAATAGTTCATGCAATCAAGGGCCGTGGTCTATCCTAGCTAACAGCATAAGCGAAAATTTCACCAAAAGATGACTCTTTTGGATGAGAACAAGAAATTGAAATGTATAATATTGAACAAGATACCCCCACTGACGCACCAATGTCTTGGTATGCATATGTGCGAAAATGTATTGAGAACGATACAATGCCATCTCATTTATCAGCGAGACAGAAGAGGGCTACCAAATTGAAATCTATATCTTATTAGTTGGTACACAAAGTGCTTTTCAGGAAGCACCATAATGGGGTTCTGCTCAGATGCTGGAAGCACTAGATTCAGAAAGGGTATTGTGTGACCTCCATGATGGACCAACTAGAGGACATTTTATCGGTGACAATACGACACACAAAGTTATGCGATTTGGTTTCTATTAGTCTAAAATTTTCAAATATGCTCATGCTTATGCCCAAAAATGTCCAGTGTTTCATAAATGTGTTAGATGAGAAAATAAGTCAGCTTCCACATTGCAGCCCATCGTTTTAGAAGAACCGTTCCAACAATCGGGTTTAGATGTTATCGGTGATATATTTCATTAGTCATCGAAGAAACACCACTATATTATCACTGCTACATATTACTTGACACCGTGGACAAAAGCGATTCTTCTCAAGCAAGTGAATGATCAAGAAGTCATCAGATTCCTCAAGAAGAATATTATCACCAGGTTCGACATCCCAACTTCACTTGTTTTTTATAATGCATCGTATTTCACATTGCCTAAACTTTATTATTTTACATTGGAAAATGAAATCATATTGAAACATTCAACTAAATATTACCCACAGGGAAACAATATTGTTGAGTCCACCAATAAGAACCTTATTTGTATCATTAAAAGGATCTTATTCTCTGAACAAAGGAGCTGACATAGTTATTTGGTGAAAACTTTATGGCCTTATCGTGTCAAGCCTAAAATTTCTCTAAATACTTCCCCTTACTTCCTGGTGTATGGAAAAGAAGGCATCCTACCTCCAAAATTTTACATGCCTGCCCTTCAACTCTCACTAGAATCTCAGGGTAAGCCTTGTCTATTGGTTGAGAGTAGGATAGACACTCTCCTTAAGTTACAGGAAGAAAGAAAGAAAGCAAAAGAAAAAATTTCCATTCACCAGAACTGTATCAGGAGATGGTTTGATAATAATTCTGCGGGGAAAAAGGAATTCAATGTAGGTGACCTCATATTGAAGTGGGACAAAGCCCATGAAGAGAAGGGGAAACACAGTAAGTTAGAGTACCTATGGATTGGATTGTTTGTTGTTCGTGAGAAGCTTGACCATCGCTCTTATCATCTCCAATATTTGGACATGAAGAATGACTCTCTTCTTGTAAATGACCAAGATTTGAAACAATATTTTCAATGGGAGTCTAGGTTTGTACCCTATCCTATGTACATAATTTGTTGTTTTGTTTGTTTTTCATGTTCATTATTTTCGTTTTGTATTTTTGTTCATGTGAATAATCATCGTGTGTAAGTGTGTTTTTGGTTCCAATGTACGTGGAAAATTTGAAAAGGGCTTTGTGACACTACAAAATTTTGCTAACCTTCAATCCGTCTTCGTCTTGGTTACACCTTTTGGTCGGTAATGTTCTGACGGAAAATACGATCCTTGCATAAGGAAATCTTTATGTTGAACCATGATATCCATGTCTATTCTAGAATCCTCATGCCTACACTCCGTTATTTATGTTTTGGTGTTTTCCATGTTAATTCGATTAAGTCTAGAAGGACAAGGGAAAAATCTTAACGAGCATACTAATATCAGCGGTTTTATATATTCTTCTTTGAAGGAACAACCTCTTATACTCTCAATAATTTTAGATCCTCTTCCACCCCATGAAATAAATAAGTGTCGAAGCGCAGTCCTATGTAAAATAACTAAATAAAGGGTGAAAGAAGAGAAAGGATTCCTGCACAAGGGGGTGAAGAAAGTAAATTCACTGGGGTACTATCCAGGCTCACTAGTATTGAAGTAATGTTTGTGTTCTTGAAGTGACTCCATCGGGGTATTGTCCAGGCCTACTACTAGTGGAGAAACACTAGAGATGAAATCTCATAACCTGAATATCTTAAGCTTGCGAATTACATTACCCTTCTCCTTAATCGAAACATTGTGATATGGTTGGCCTTATGATTATGTTAAAATGAGAAAGGATGAAGGGGACAATGTTTATACATAGGGTAAGTGGGGAATCCAAGGCAGGAAAGCTAGAATTCAACCAATGTATTTCCAAGTGTTGTTTTTGCTACATCCAAAAATTTGGCCTACATCCAAATTTTGGAAGCCTACTTTCACTATACTTACTGTCATTTCTAGTATTAAGAGTCGTTATGTGTTTTCTCTAACTGTCTCAGTCTCGTTTGGAAGAAAATAAAAGTGTCATCTTTTAGCATGGAAAGCATCACATATCGCACATATGTAGTTTTGGTTTGTTTCAAGGGGTAATCTTGGTGTAATGGTCATACTTATGATGAAGACATGTATTTCACTCATTTCCAAAGTTTTAATCACTATATCACAAGTGTTGTCTTTATTGTTGCAAAGTGCACCTTTATTGTCACACTTGGGAAGAGTTGTTGCATCATCGTCGCATTGAGGGTATTTTGTTCATGTGTTATGAGTGATCAATTTTGTGTTGTCAATTTTTGTAAGTGTGTGATCATGCTCAAGTTTTTTCCTTGTTCACTTTGGCCATATTGATCCCACACTTAGTCAAATCCATAAAGTTCGTTCTCGAGCAACTTGATCTCACCCAACCTTCATGTACTACAAACTGCACAATCTCAATGCTCAGGCTCAGACCTTGCCTCTTGGATATGTGCATTGCGCAGATCCCGCCTTCCAGAATTGCGTAGTGCGTAGTCTCAGTGCTTATCCTTGGCCCTTAAGCTCTAGAATTGTGAAACCTCTGCCTTCCAACACCATATTTTGTGCATTGCGTAGTCTCAAGAAACAAGCCTTCAACCCGACCTCTTGAATTGCACAATTTCACAAGCCCTAGGCCTATATCCCTCTAAAAATTCATAGTGGGAATCCTCAAGCCTAACTCCTTGAGCCCCTAAAATTCACAGTTGTCTTGCCCTGGCTTGCCTGAATTTCACACTGCATAGTATCAAGGCTTATTTCTGGCCCTTGAACTTATAAGTTGCGCAAAAGTGTAATCCTTGGGCCAATCTCTTATCCTATCATCCGGTTCCAGCTTAGTTAATGGTTTTCATGAAGCATGTTAGACTACGGGTTTATCGAACTGATGTCACCTTGTCGTGAGTGGATTTTAGTTGTAACTATTATATCATGTTATGACATGATGCTGATGAAGGAGATGAAAAAGGAGACCCTGCTATAAGACACCTGTGTAGATGCAAAGACAAGTTGATTATTCAAGAAAATAGAATGGGACACCAAACCGCGATAAAAACTAGAGATCAAGATCATACTGAAGAATCCCTACCTTCAAGCCTTATGTAGGAAGAAGAATAAGAACATGCTCAATTTTTCATGAATACACAAAGATAGCAACAACTAGAGTGGCTTGACATATCCATATCATCATGCAGTCCATGTCATCAATGTCATGTCATGTCTTGTCAAGGGGTCATGTCGAGATGTATATGAGTCCTCATTTATCACATCATTTTTGGATTATGTAATTTAAATATGTGAGAAATATAATGTAAAGTGGAAGTCCAAGAGTCATCTATAGAATGTGAAAAATCATGAAAGATTCAAAAAGTCATAGAGAAGTCAAACAGTCATGAGGGTAGTCCAAGAGTAACAAGGGAGGTGAATGGTCGCCCCATTTGTTATATATACACCCTCATAACTCATGAAAAGTAATTTTTTACCTTGGCTCCTCCTACCAGACATTAGAGAGGAAAATGGTTCTTTTGCAGGAGCAAGTGGTTTCTCTAACACTCCACTATTGGAGCTAGTGGTGTTCACTGTACTGATGTATCTTGGAACTTTTGTTTAATTTCAAAGCTCTTTGAGCCAACACACTTTCATGTGTATATCATAAATATTGTAAGACTATTATTTGAATGTTTGCGATGTATGTTGTTTTCATGTGTACTAGGGAAATTGAACTATTTCATTGGCCTTGTTTCTTATCTTGTTGAAGGTGTGTTGTATATGTTTTAAAAATCATTGCTTCTATGTGAACTATTTTGTAGTTGTCCAATGATTCATTTATATTTATATGCTTTTGTCTCTTTACTAGATTATTACTATTACTTTTATGTTAAAGGATCACTTTTGTCTCCCTTTCAGGAGAAGAACCTTGATAAATTATGCATTTGAACATTCCATAAGTCATACCCACCTGTTCATCCAAAAGTACATGTGCATTTATCTCTTGTTTTGACCATTGTAGCCAAGGAAAATCTATAAGAACATATGGTAGCCGAGCCTTATTTCCGGAAGGGCTCCTACAACAAAAGGTGCAAAGTATAATTGGGAATTTTCATTGGGGAGACCCCCTTGCATGTTGGCGGTGTCCAACATTGTCAACAGTGGGTTAAGAACATTCCAGAAGAGGCAATGGTTATTTTTGGAGTTTGGTGGATATAGGAACTTGATGGTTGGTTTCAAGGGATGGAAGATCAATTTTCAAGGGAGATATTTGTTCTTGGAGAGAAGGGGGGTTACTGTTTTCATCTCTACCATACCCTCTATGTTGCAAGGTTGAAATTGAGCAGAAATTCTAGGTGCAATGTTGTTAATTTCACAAGTGACGACGTTTTAGTCGTAGCAATTTGGGACCCTGGTTCGTGGTGGTCAATGGTGTTGACCATAGGGAGACTATCGGTGCCAGAGAGCATGGGGTCAGGTTTCACCAGGGTTGCCTTCGCATCGGTCCATGAGACATTATCATTTTCTTCGGGTTAGGTAACATATCATTGTGTGTTCTTCTTCATTGTTTGGGTTTTGCTTAATTGGGTTTTTGGGGTGGTGTTCGAAACATTCTAGGGTTTGGGTGGGGCAGCCATTGATGTTGGCAGAAGTGAAATATGGGCTCGAATCCCTCTTCATTATTTTCATTTTCACTTGGAGTGGTGGAGTCTAATTGTATTGGTTGCACTTGGTATTTTAGTTCATGGGGAGAGGTTTGGGCATAAATTTCTAGATAGAGGGTTTTTTTGTGTATGTAATATTTAGGGGTTGTTTCAGGTGGTGTTATCATTGGAAAATCGGACAAGAAAATATGACATTATTAAATGTTAGGTAGAAGGATTTACAAGGTTGAGGCACATTAGAGAATCTGAAAAATTTAAAAAATATCTAAGGTCCAGAAGAAAAATCAAATTGTGCACTCAAGAAACTAGCAGAATGCGCCTTCACACGCATTTTACTTCTATGGGCGCGCCTTTGCACATCTTCCATCAAAAAGTCACACGGAATTGAGAGTGCCGAAAGTCACTTTCCAGGACCGCAAGGCACACTCTAGAAAATTGATCCCACACTTGAGGCTGGCCAAGGACAACTGCCTAAGCCTCCCTGGGACCTCAAGGGAGCACACAATAGAATCATGTGGCACACATGGAATCAAACCCCTCTCTTGGGTCACCATCCATCAATGTACCAAGAGAGGGAAGGAGAGTTTGAATTCATCTATAAAAGGCCACGAAGAGATGAACAAAGGGATAGCACATTATTATGATGGCCAAAATTTCTTTCAAGCAATCTAGTAGTGTGTGATCTGGAGCAGAAGTAGAGAGGGGATTCAGTTGTTGGCCATACAACAACTCCAATCCTTTGGAGTAGATAGAGAGACCTTGCACCAGGCATCTATGAGGTAAAAAGATCCTTGCATCAGGTCTTAGAAATCCATAGTTTTAAGGGCCCTTGGAAAGTGTGTAAACAATCTATCTTTTATTCCTAATAGCACACAATAAGAGGGGACATTGATGCCACCATTAATAATATTGTGTTGTTTGACTCTATATGAGATTTCGTGTTATTTTTTTAATTTAGTCTTGTTTTATCTCTACATATGAATACAATATCATTATCTAGGGTGTTTTGTTTTATAGCATGTTCACTAACCTGCTAACTCTTTTATTTATCTGCCTGTGACCAGAAGCTTAAGAGGCAGTGACCACTCCTCTTAAGAAAGTGTGGATTGGTACACTTGTGCACAAAATCCAACAACACAGGATTGGAAAATCCACTGATTTTACTTTCTAGTTAATGTGGTTGTTCCTTTTGCAAAGACCTTTTTCTCTGCTTGGAGTTTGGCTTGAACAACCCCTTTTCTCTTCTTCTCTACCCGTTCACCCTCAGTGAGAGGCCGAAGCTCAGAAGCTCCAAAAAAATTTGTTGCAGGAAATATGTGTGCATTTTACACAGACAGACATGCCCGACCACACGCGTTCAACACTGACCTGTGCGAAGATTTTGCGCTTGTGTGAGACTTTTGCGGGCGGAAACCAGAGGCAAAAAATTTCTACTATTTCCATTCATTTCCTGTTTGTAAAGTGACTGGAAGCCCATAATAAAACTGCTAACACCGTGTGAGGTGTCTCATGACTGGTAAAAACTCATTGTTGGCTGCATTTGAGTAGTTCTAGGTGTTATTTTTAAAATTTCAAAGTTTATTTTCACAAAAAAAAAACCACATAGTTTAAGTAGGGGGAAATTTACTTGCAATCTGAAATAACTTATTTTTTGCGAGCATAGACACCAAGAACACATAGGTAATTAGCTAAAGTAAGTGGCCTTAGTCCACACATGCTTAGCTAAATTTTTCATTTTTCCTAGTTTAAAGTCATTAATTTTAGTTTAATTTTTTGGCACTAGGATTCAGGACTAGGATTTAATTATCCTTAGAGAGCAAGAAATATCTACTACATTTGCACCTTTTGGTGACCCTAGGCAAGCATATCATACGCTCTCTACTGATAATTTTCCATCTCCCTTTAGTTGATCACTTAGATTAACTAGGCAACATTGTAAGCAGTCAATATTTGCACATGATTTTCTTTTGAGCAAGGAACAACCAAACATAGATTAATAAGGGATTTGAAAAGGATCACTGCATATCCACATGTTGAAACTATGCAATTGTTCACATATTTCTCACACACTTTCACACCTTATGTGAATCAAAGCCACCTTAAAACTAACCTAACTAAACTCATTAACTCTCCCTAGAGGGGCCACAAGAGAAATTATAGTTTAGGTTAGGACCAAGAGGGTAGGCCTCCAATAAGCTGCCTTGGCCAGTTTACATCTTGAAACATAGAATTTGAATTTTTAGGGAACTTTAAAATCCGTCTATCCGCCCACGAAAAAGAAAACCGAAGCGCCACAGAGACTTGATTCAAAGGGGGTTAAGCTTAGGCACAGTGCGTGTGGTATTATTCGGGGCTACCTAACTCGTCAAATACTCGGTACTAGTAGCTGATTTACCAAGAAGCTCAAGACTCGAACGCTCACGTGGGACGATGGTACTTAGTGGAGAAAAATAGGGCATCCTTCCCTATAGGTGACAGTGTAGGCAGCACTAGATCCTCTACCTTTACCTTGGTCAATTTTCTTCAGTTGACTGGGGGTGTTGCTAGTTATTTCAGGACATTGTGCTAGCATTCACAAGATATCTTCTTAAAGCCCAGTTAAATTTGAGAGTGTGAGGATGATTAGGTCTTCTAGGATTTGAGTATCATATGCAAAACAACAAAAATAATATTTTTTGATTGACTGGTCACATAGGATTAATCTAAAGGGAAAATTTACCTTTCATTTTTCACTTTGTTTTATGTATGCGATCAATTTTTTGCTTTGATTATAATCTCTATCCTCTCTAATATTTCCAAAACCATACCTAATTGACGCCATAACAAACCCAACGGGACCTCATCGATCTAGACGTATTTTTGACCCCCCCCCCATTACTAGGAGGGGTTCCAGGTCTTTCACCACTTAGACGTCAAATACAAAACACTTCCACCCTTATCGGTTCATCCTTTATCGGGGCATCGTTAGTTGGGAACCCTTGTCGGTCACCCAATGCCACACTGGTGAACACCCCCACAAGATCACCACATTCCACTCCTCCCACAACACCTAGGGGGTAGAGGAGGGCTACCCATTCGGGAAGCCAAGTGAACTCATAGCCGGGTATGTCGTAGAAAAACCCTATACCTAACCAGAACACTATATCTTCACAGTGTGCAATGGGTCTCAGCTCGCAGTCACCCTTCTTAGCTTCGTTAAACTTGTCGGATCTAACCAAGTTAACAAATGACCCTATTGCACACAACCCAATATGGAAACCCATGCCCACGAATCTCCCTACGAACATTCCAAAGTTCAAAGGGAAGCAAGCAGAAGACCTTGGAAATCATATTATGACTTTCCATCTATGGTGTTTGTTGAACAACAGCATTGATGATACTATTCAACTGAGACTATTTCAACGCACCCTAACCGGAATAAACGTTAAATGGTATGTGGAGCAACCATCTGCTACACATGGAACTTTTAGTGCCCTCGCTACTATGTTCCTTACCTATTTTCAGTTACCCATCCACCACGATTCCGGGATGGAACTACTGACCCATTTTAGGCAGACACCTGTCGTCCATATCTTAGACCATCTCCACGAATGGCGGCAAAGTCATAGTTTGTGCAAATACTAACTCGATGATCGAGTTTTGTTGGACCTTGTTGGAACGAGGTCTCCTAAAAAGCTGCGAAACTGGTCCATTTTGAATATTTTTGATTATATTTAGTCTAGCGCAGGGGTTTTCGGGCGGGTCAAAGCCCCGAAAGCATTGTAATGGGTGAAAGGGTAAACTAGGGGTCTGAAAACCATGGGTTGCGGACCATAGGAAAGTCTAGGCTAGATTTTTATAAATAGAGAAGCATTTTGTATTGTAAAGGATAAGAAATGATGAGCTATTGATGCGAATAGTAGTTTAAGATATCTGTTTGGGTATTGGGGGAAAGGACTCCTGCTGGCTGTGTGCGCGGAGATCCAAGTCCAGCTGTGTGCAGACCCTGTTGCTATGTGCGCAGGTTGGGAAGGGAATTGTAAGGAAGAATTGATGAATGAATGAATGCAAAATATTATTAGAGAAATGAATCTGTGAGTACTTTTGTGTGAATTACTGATAATTGCTGTATTGTGTGTTTTTTGTCTTTAAGTTGCGAAAGATCTGTGTACTGCGTTCTTGGATCTAGATCTATTATGGTTTTTTTATGTACTGCTGTGTTGATGTTATAAAAAGCATATAACTATAAAAAGCATATAACTATAGCATGTACTGTTTTCACGTGGATGCGAATAGAGACTTAATTAACACTGCGAAGAACAAAGTAATCTGGGAATCACAGGATCTAGCGCAGCTCTGCTTGCCTTACCCATCCTTTCTCAAGGTGCGAAAACCTGGTTCCAGCACCCACCCATACTACTTCGGGTGAGACTTTTACCTGTGAAAGCAGGTCACTGCCGAAAGGGCTAGTAGTATAGGGGTTTGTTGGCAAAACTTGCACACCGAACCTGGGTCAGGACCCCTCAAGCCAACAAATAGTTCCGTTGCCAGGACATGAATAAGTCTGAGAAAGGAATCAGGTAATGACAAGAGAATAATGGAAGCATGAAAGAAAAGTGATCGAGGACTGGTTCAAAAGACAGATCCAGGAGTTCGTAGTAAAATGAAATTGCAGCGAGAAGTTAACGGTGGAAAGGTGGAAAATTAGGTACATCCTTACTGAAAGCTACAAAATATTGTTTGTGACCTTTGCGATTGAACTCTAGGAGTGGCTGGCCAGACTTGTGGAATTCTAGAAGTGCTGGAAGGATGAGCGAGTCACTCAGTGGACCCCAGAGCTGCTCGAGTAGCTGGAAAAAACTGATAATACTATTACACGCACGGTGGATCACTGGGTGGATAGTGTGCTGGGAGGATTTGTGACGGAATTTGCATTGATCAGTTTGTATCATACTCTGAGGCCGAACGACGATTCTTCAAAGGGTTCCGCGGAAATTTTTTGAGGATGTTAACATTGCTGATCAAGAAATTACTATGTGAAAAGAGAATTCTGTGCAGTCATACTAACTGAATGACCTTGGATCTAGACGGGAGCGCGACGGGTGGTGGTAAATACTATCGAACCAACCTGGATGGAGGGAGATCCGCATATAATATGTTACAAGAAACAGCTGCGCAAGATCCCCCAGCTACACCACCACCTAGGCCGCACAAAGGTAAGAATTCACCCATACCACCACCTTCCCTAGACAGTGATATGGCTGTGCACCTGAAGCTGCGTACCTTCAAGGGGGTAGGAGATGAGGATATGGACTAGTTTTGGTTCCTTGCAGACTCTGTCTGGACTACGCAGAATGTGGCGAGTGACACGATAAAAAGGGCATAGGTGTCGCTAGCGTTTGAAGACAAGGCCCTGGACTGGTATATGCGCTACATTTCCCAGAATGGAAGCACATCCATTCAAGATATCAAGGACACTTTTAAGCAACAATTCTGAAAGCTGAAATCATATTCCCAGCTGGTAGCATAAGTGAAGGACTTCAAACAAGGTGTGTCTGAATCGGTATGGGAGGTTGATCAACGATTAAAGAAGGCAATCAGGGAAGGAGGATTCAAGTATGATGATAGACAGCATACGGAATGGTTCATCGCTATGTTGTTACCTCACCTGCACACGGCAATGAATCATCAAACCTTTGAGTCGCAAGAGAAATTTATGGAAGTTGCTATGAAACTAGAAGCTACACCTCGGGAGGATACGTCAGCAAGGGTACAAAAAATCTAGGAACAACTTGGGGCTATGCATATGGAGATATAGAAGCTACGAAAAGAGCGAGGAAAGGACGACTGCGCAGATCTCTGGTGTATACAATGCCGGGTGTCTGGCCATATGAAGGATCAGTGCCCTATGCTGACGGATTACATGCAAGTAGGAGGACCTAGTCTGATATGCCCAGGGGCAAGTAGGGAAGCCGTCTTGTTACGACCAAGTTCAAGCAGACCTGCACTATGGTATGATGATTGTCGGGTAGTAGGACTACATGATACGAATGATTGCCCTTGGCTAGGTGCGTATGTCCCAGAACTAAAGCAAAAGTGGTGTCGATTCTGCCAATTAGTGGGACATGATGAGAAGAACTGTCATACTTATGACTTAATTATGGATCGTGGGAACTTATATAAGGTACAATCAGACCCTGCGTCACCGAGACTTTCTGCGCACTTTGGAGGATCACCGGCTCGAGGCAGGGGAGGTCGGGGAGGAAGTGCAAGGCGAGGACATGGGTAGCTAATCTGTTATAACTGTGGAGAAATAGGGCACTTTACCAGAGAAGGCCCAAATCCCACCAGGCCATCATGCAAATATTGTAGGTAGCTGGACCATGAGGTAGAGAGATGCCCAATTTTAATAGGCAAGATGCAGGAAAAGCAGCCCACCCCTACGCAGAATGTACAAAGAGTTAAAACTGAGCTAAGGAAGGTGGATCCAAGTGTAAAAGTTATAACACGTAGCGGGTTGGTCACCCAGGGAATGAAAGAGGAACTTGCCTCTCAGGACGGAGTACACTTCGAAGGACAAACACCACTGGCCACCCCCACACAGCTGCCGACGCAAACTCAGATAGAGGAAGGAGTTGAGCCCTTTTTAAAAGCATGTCTGAAGTTGCTACGAAACCCGCAGGCCATAGGAAATCTCCAAGCACTACTAAATACCTACACAGCTTGGCCCAATTTGATCCCTGAGACCAAGGATGTACACAAACTATACAGCTATAAGAAACGCACCAGAAGAGAGATGGATCAGGTTATCTTAGATCTGGGGTCGGATGCGGATGTATTACGAAAGCAGACATGGAAACGAATGGGAGAGCCTAAATTGGAATGGTCCACCATCCAACTGCGAATGGAAAATCAACAAAAGATCATCCCTCTGGGTAGGTTACCAAAAGTCATGGTTGACATCGCAAGGGTAAGGGTCCTAGCTGATTTTGAAGTAATAGAAATTGTGGAAGACGCGGACCCCTACCCTGCGCTCCTCAGACTGGATTGGGAAATAGACATGGGGGGTGTCATCAACCTCAAGAAGCACAACATGGTGTTTAAAAACAAAGGTATGCATGTCATAGTGCCACTAGATGCAGCAGAAGGTGCGTGGTATACAGAGCCAGCCTATGAGGAAGAGAAATTAGATCACATTTATAAATTAACTGTGCAGGATGAAGATTGGGTTAACCCCAAGGATGAAGGAATGCTCTACTGGGAAAAGGACAGTGAATGTTTTTCCGACTCTGATGAGGAGCTGGAAAATTGGCAAGGTCGATTACATGAGGTTTCGACGCTACAATATCTTCACTCCACTAGGAACGTCTGTTGCATCTCTACCACGAAAAGAGACTTTCCTTGCCATACGAACGAATGTGATAATAAGAATACTGTTGAAGCTAAAATTCCTACTGAACACAGGCTAGGAGCACTGCCACTAACACTACACGGAGCACCTATGCAAGGGTCAGTATTCTTCACTCAGGAGAAGTATTGGAGCAGGGTGATCCTACGCTTAGGGACCTCGGTTGCCAGATGGGCTCCAAGGTTAGTTGACCTACGCAGATGCCTGCTGACATACAACACTCGAGGGTGTGAGCGAACCTTGCCCAGACAGGCTCGCCCGGGTACCGTTGACCTAGGCATGCACTCGATTATGGACCTACTTGAACCCAAGTGTAATGGGGAGAATTTGTGGACGCCTGAAGTGACAGATGGCCTAACAATGCGTGATGCAACCCTATCATACAAAAACATCCCAGCCAAGGGCGAGGCACATGGCTCGAGAATATTGGTGGCCAACTTGAAAATCTGGTACCTACACCATGTCCTAAGACACCTAGCATCGACCTTAATTTAGGGAACGCGAATGGCACGCAGGCGTCACCTGCAGTCCAACATTCCGTGGAAACAACTTCAAACAAGAGGGACGTCCATCAGCACCTCTCGATGTGATAAAAAAGGAACCTTACAAGCAAAATAGGCTGCAGATCATCAATTCAGCCATTTATGGTAAGAATGATCCGCATGAGCGAAGGCCAGTCTCACGAATGGGCTACTCCACCATTAAATAGCTCCGGACGGTGTGCGGGTGGCTACATGATGTCGCACCAAGCTATGTATTCACTCTACAACATGCTCCTGCTATCTGCGTACTGGGTTTTTGCGCTCATTAAAGTTCTCTGGGAGCCTGTTTTCTTGTTGCTACGATGGACCCTAACCCACCGAATGATCCAGTCTAGGGCTGCTCGGTACCCACAGGTATCATCTCGAGAAGCCATGGGAATACTGCGTGCATTCAAAGGAGTGAGCACTCGCTTTCTGCAGAAATAATTGTCTGCGAGCCACGCACAGAGAGGCACCAGTACTGCATGATAGGAATAACTGACCTTCGCACTCTAGGGACATCCATGAGACCCAGTTGGATGGCCTTAGAAGATATAGCAGAGGAAGGTCTGCTCATACCACAGTCCCCCGCCCGCAGCATCAAAATAAGGTCACAACTCATTCTGCGCCAAGGAGGAATGTTGAGATACAGGGACATGCTGCGACTTCTCTGCAACTCTAGAGTACCACCCAGCAGAAGCAATGTATGTTCACTCTCTTTCACTGCCCTAGTTAACAATCAGGATCTAACTACTGGGGAAATCCAAATATATTTAGCGCAGCTATCTCACACAGAGCTACAAGGACTATACACTCGAGTGCTACACGAGGTTCACCACCATGATCGGGCCACGCAACAGCAGTATGACATACCTCCTAAAGTACGGGACCAACGGATTGCAGTGGTCACAAATGCAATGCATATCATTCAGGAGAAGTTGACGCGGGGTTAACAATTGGTCGAAACAATTACCCAACTATGGACTGCCATCCAACACCATTCTATGCTTCAGCATATCTAGAAGGAATTATAGCAGGCGAAAGATACTTTGGATCAAGTCAGAGCCTCCACCGTCTCCGCGCAGTGTCTAGCCGTCTTGGAAAAGCTTGAGAACCTTCGCCACAACAAGAATGTCATCCAAAAATGGTTGAAATGATGGGCTAACAACGCACTCCCTCTCGTCGAAGACACTCAGTCTTCCATTGTGTGCCTCCACCGGCTGTTAGAAAGGGTTACCATGGCTCCAGATAGCCCTGCCTCCTTGACACTTGTCAACATTGCGCAATGAGCTACTGCCTAGAGTCAGGAAGTGCTCCCTCTGCTCATCCGCGCTCTGGCTACCTTGTGCATGAAAATAGAGGCCATGCCACTGTAGTGACTCGGGACAAGTCACAAGATTGTGTTGGGGGACTGTTGGAACGAGGTCTCCTAACAAGTTGCGAAACTGGTCCATTTTGAATATTTTTTATTATATTTAGTCTAGTGCAGGGGTTTTGGGGTGGGTCAAAGCCCCAAAAGCATTGTAATGGGTGAAAGGGTAAACTAGGGGTCCGAAAACCATGGGCTGCGGACCTTAGAAAATTCTAGGCTAGATTGTTATAAATAGAGAAAAATTTTGTATTGTAAAGGATAAGAAATTATGAGCTATTGATGCGAATAGTAGTTTAAGATATTTGTTTGGGTTTTGGGGGAAAGGACCCCTGTTGGCTGTGTACGCAGAGATCCAAGTCCAACTGTGTGCAAACCCTGCTGCTGTGTGCGCAGGTTGGGAAGAGAATTGTAAGGAAGGATTGATGAATGAATGAATGCGAAAGATTGTTAGAGAACTGAATCTGTGAGTAATTTTGTGTGAATTACTGATAAGTGTTGTATTGTGTGTTTTCTGACTTTAAGCTGCGAAAGATCTGTGTACTTCATTTTTGGATCTAGATCTATTATGTTCTGTTTATGTACTACTGTGTTGATGTTATAACAAGCATATAACTATAGATCTAGTGCACGTGGATGCAAATAGAGACTTAATTAAATCTGCGCATAATAAGGTAATCTGGGAATCACAGGATCTAATGCAGCTCTGCTTGCATTACCCATCCTTTCTCAGGGTGCAGAAACTTGGTTCCAACACCCGCCCATACTACTTTGGGTGAGACTTTGACCTGTGCAAGTAGGTCACTGCCGAAAGGGCCAGTAGTATAGGGGTTTGTTGGCAAACCTTGCACACTGAACCTAGGTGAGGACCCCTCAAGCCAACAAACCTGTTCCTGAAAACTCTCATTGCAGAGATTTCAAAGGATGTGTCAACACAAAATCCCATATCCAAATAGGACGCCATCAACAAGGCCCAGTAGCTTGATTTGATCTATACGCAGTCAGGATACATTTACAATATCTTGCATAACGCCTCGCACCTGCAAAATTACAAAGAATTTCCAGGTGCGTCGAACACTGCAGACAGTTTTATTAGGTCATTTACCCAAATTCACCTTAGCAGCAACATTTAGCACCCCGATTACGCATATGATTCTAACCAGAACATACTACAACCCAGCTACCAGAGTCATCATGCACCTTTGAAAAACATGACTAATAGGGCGTCATCGTACCACCATCAGCAAGGAGGTCCATATCCTATAGCTCAGGGGACCTAGTACGCAGCTAGACATGCTGACATAAGAGATGCCCCCCAAAAACCATTCATAAACCAGGGACAAGGACCATAATATGCCTAATCCCCAACACAAAACCCACCCATGCAAAATAATGCGCAGGTGAATTTTGTGCAACCTTCCTAATCGCGCCAACCATACAATCAAGAGAATCTGAAATATCCACCTAATGCGACAAATAAAAAAGGAAAAAACAAGCTAAAAGGAAATCCTAGACAGAGGGGCAACAATCAACAACACCCTCCGCAATCTCAGGCTGGAGGAAACTTGAACCGAAATCAAAACCAGGAGCCTAACAAATCCCAATTGAAGAATGATATGGAGAATTTTCGGACCAACCACTATTATTCAATATGTGGTGAGTACAACCATTACACTCACCACTGTACCGATCTCCCTGAGCTGAAGAAGCTTCAAGGTAACTGTGGACAAGGGGGATCCTCATAGTAGAAAATCATCATGCAAGAGCCTTTCCCCCATCAAGGGACAGTTAGCACCCAAAAAAATCAAACAAATCCCAACGATTCCTGAAAAAAAAGCCATGAAATCTACATAGCTGGTGAAGAAATGTTTTTTCAAACACGGAAGCGAAATTACAATACCCCACCAGACACCAATTCGTCAGGGGCTAGTACAAGTGCACCGGCAACACCTTTGACCATATCAAAGATACCTATTGAACCTTTTCCAAATACGACTAAAGGACCAACTAGGCAAGAAAGAAACCATTCCAAAGCGACCCATAACTATAACATTGTGGACGATTTGGCCCAATCTCTCCCTGCCATGTCAACTTTGGAGGTATTGCAATTATGCCCAAAGCAAAGGAAAATCTTAATTTCTGCATTAGGCACCATTGACCCTGCTGATTTGCGCCTAATGGATTTCGATTTAGATAAATCCACACCTAGGCTTCCTTTGATGGTCGCCTTTAGTTACTGGTGTCAGTTCATAACATCACCATTCATTGATGTATCATTGACGAGGGTGAATGCACATGCATAATGTCCAAGAATTTCTTGCAGAAGCTAGGGTCTCCCGAGCTAAAGACATCATACATCACACTTAGAGCATACGATGGGTGCCCGTAAGCTCTCGTCGGTCTCTACCAAAACGTCCTAGTCTGCTTAGCCGGAAAGACGGTCCTTATAGACATTGAAGTCTTGGATGCTCAACTCAATTACAATATACTCCTTGGTTGGAGTTATATGTACGCCATGTCAGCCATAGCCTCTTCCGTCTTCCCAACTATGATTTCCTCCCATGAGGCTTGCATCATTACTATCGACCAATTGACATACCATGACAAGAAACCCCTAACAAATACTAATGTCGGTGTACCCTATGTAGACACATCCGCCGAGACGCTTACACGGTACCAAGAATATGGCCCTGACCTATTCAAGCCATTGTCCATCCTTGGGTCATTCCTAGGAGATCCCCCTGTTATATCAGAATCATCATCTGATGTTACAGAGGCTCTGGTGTGCATGATGTCCTAATCAAGCACCAAATCCAGCCAAGAAACAGAGATGAGCAGTAACGATACCGAGCCCTCGATCATGGCAGCCTCTCTAGCCTACACTGCCTCCCAAACTCCTTTCCTATTCCCCCCAGCTGGTTTTGTGTCGTAGCAGGTCATGGCCACGGTGGTTCTACCAAACTTATCATTCAAAATCCCAGTTTGGTACCTAGTACCACCTACCACAATGGGAGTTGCGCACATCACCTGTACAGGGTTAATCCCCCTCAACCCTGAGCTGGCCCCAACTGTTCAGGAGACTGTCGCAAACATCCCTACGAAGGAAATTCCAATCGCAAAACTGATGGTGATGACCAAAAACACCAATAAAAAAGGGAAAAAGGTATAGAATCCCACCATGCAACGGGAATTACAACCTTGCGCCATATGTGACATAGTAGGACACCCTACCCATATCTGCCCAGAGCTGGAAGAGTTAAAACCACTCCTTAGCTCTACGATAAATATCGCGGCAAAAAGTTCCCATAAAAAGGAACTAGCCGCCAAAAATCAAGGTAAGGAATTGCGTACCAATCACACATGTGCTATCTGCAGCCATTATGGACACTACACCCATCATTGCCTAGAAATTACGTGATACAGGGATGCCTTACATGCTATCGAGGAATCCTATCAAGAGGATCCCTCCATCCAATCAACTGGAGATGAACCTCGCATCATTCTATACCTGCAATATGAACGAGAGTATACCGGAAATACTCTCATTCATCTTTCCCTATCCTATCATACGCTGCACACTGTGTGGAGAACATGAACACTTCATAGACAAGTGCGTTGCCCTGGAACTCATCCATAGGTGGTATCCAGTAGAGCATGTATACTATGTTGGTTTGTGAGCAACACAATTTACATGTCTGATATGTGATGACAACCACACTTTAGAGCAGTTCTATTACATCCCTCGATTTCTCTTAGCTCTAGCTAGGTTTCGATCAACCATAGTTTGCCTCTCTCAAGAAGATGGCTCTTACACTGAAGCCATGAATAGCTCGACAACTCAAGAAGATGTCACGAGTAGATCCATCCTCTTCCTGTCAGCTGAAAAGTGGCCAGTAGTGGAACCCTTAGTCAACCCCAACTACCTTCCGTGGAGAAGACCAATATGTGTGTTATGTAACACACACAATCATGTGGTCACCACTTGCCTGAATTAGAAGCGCAATGGTAATGTTATCACTCAAGTAAATTTGTAAGTTGTCTGATTTTGGTTTTTAGTCAAATGATACTAGAGGTAACCACAAACCTACTTCAAAATCTAGGATATAGACTTCCTAGGGTTCAGAGAGGGCACTCTCTTTCAAGTTTAACTTTGTTTTAATTTTTGAATATTAGGCTAGTTATAAAAGTGCAAATTTGGTTTGGTTTTGTTGGATTTGGTGGGAAAATTTCACTTGGAGGGTAGATAGAGGGAAATCTACTTGTCCATTGGGCTATGGAGTCTAAGTCAAGCTAACAAAACTGGGATGAAGGCCTAAAAGGTTAAATGTATGCAGGGAAAGGTAGATAACCCTTGGAGATCATGGAAAATTGGTTTTTGAGGTGGTATGATAGGGATAAAGGGCACTTAAGAATCCTTAGATCCAGAAAAGGGAAGTAGAAGATAGAGGTCAAATGGGAGAGGTAGAAATTAAGGGTTCCCTACACCAGAAATCAGAAGAAAACAAAGAAATGATAACTAGTTAAAAACAGGGTGCTATTAACATGTCCTATAGTAATACTCCTAGTTATACATTCATATTTAGAATTAAAAAAAAAATGTATGCATGAAACAAAAGAAGATAACAATGACAAGTTTAAGAGAGTAATTCACTATAGATAGGTTATCACAGGGATCCTGAAGTATGAAGCCAAATAGGTGATCCAGTCCGCTACTCAAAATTGAAATCCAAAGCCTTCAAGTCAACGAAAATATCTATAGTAATCTCCAACAACTTTATTCCACACAAAAATACTTCAAAGAGTGAAGTACTTATACATAATGTTTGAAAAAATATCTTAGATGACTTCTACAAATTAACTTAGGAAAATAAAATATCTTACAACAATAATAGTGACAGCTACTCAACAATTTAGCAAGTTGTCCTATTTTATTCAAAATAAATAGAAACTGTTTTAAGATAAGAAGCAGCTAGCTGCTTATGTGTCCTCTTTGCTGGCTCTTTAGATATTTTTCAGAATCTAACTTGCCTTCACTGATACTCTTTCTCGCTGATAGTATTTCTCATTGATACTCTTTCACTTCGGATACTCTTTAACCTTCAGTAAAATTTATTTCTGCTGTAAAAAATATGTTTTGACAGTGAAATCAGCAAACATATTTTTACTTCTTCATTTTCTTGTCTTTCTTTCTTCATAGAAAATCAGTCAATGCCTTCCAATCCTCATTTTAAGAATTTTAATATTCTTGAGTTTCCTAAAATTCTCATCAGCCTCAGTGTACCTAGAAAATATGGGCTTGATGACAAACAAGTGCTTGATTTCATACTGCAAATAAAACAAATCTTCAAAACTTTTTAGCAATACTTTTCCTGTGGGAATACCTTGACCTGTTGGCTTGTTCACCTACTCCTTGGCATGTTCTCTTATCTTTTTGTCATAATCATTTTGAGTTATTAATTTATCATTAATAACCATGATATTAGGAAGTCCATTTTTCCTTAAATTGGTGAATTTAACCATGAATCTAGTGATAGCAGTGTTCATTATTTCACATTTCTCTTCAAGCTGCCTCATCAAATTTCTTTTGGTGGTTACTTTCCTAATTTCTAGGATAGTTGCTGTCCTATCATTGATTTAAAATTTTTCAAGTTCCTGTCTATTCTTGTTGTTGAGGAAATTTATTAATCTTACAACCTATTCTGGTTTATCTGCTAAATCAGTTTCTGTCTTTTGGATCTCTGCTTGGACTGCCAATATTAACTCTTTCTGTTAAAAAATCACCTGAATTGAAGGCCAAACATCATGGATGGCTTCAATTACATTATTCCATAGGTAATTTTTAATATATGATATTTGATCCTTGAGAGTTAATTATTTTTTGAGCTTCTTTACCTCTTCACTCAGTCTGTGGGCATTTTGTTCATGTATTTTAGCATCTATCTTAGTTGATTTGTTTGTTTTCTCAAGATTTTCAATTATCTTTGTACATTTGTTGATTTCATTGGTCTTCAAGGACATTTCTTCCATTTATTTTACTAGTTGACTGCTTTCATCTGTAGGTGGCAACACTATTATAGAGGATTCAGTTACTGAAGTTGTTGAAGAAGTCACTGGCACTGCAGTGGCCAGTGGCTCTTTGGGTGCCAAATTTTCTCCTAAATTTGAAGGCACTGCTACCATGATGACTGGGATTACTGTAGGAATGACTGGTTCTTTATCTATCTCCTTTTCTTCGACAACTTGGTCCATATATAATTCCATTTCCTTAATTTGAGCTGTCAGTTGAAGTATCAAACTCATAATTTCATCTTTTTCCTTTTGATCCTGTAAAACTTCCTTTGTCTGAGGATGCTCACCTTGAGGAAGCTTGAGTTGTTTCCTCAAGGCAACTATGTCCTCATTTTTATTTTTAACAAATGATTCTGCTGGTTTTCTGTTTGTAGGATCATATCCTACCTATAATACTAAATCTTCTAAGGCCTTTATCCTTAGATCCTTTGAATATAATGAAGATTTATCCATCTTCATTTGGTCCTGCATATTAGAGATGGTATTTTGAAGCCTATGAGCACTCATAGCTTTTGTGGTGACTGTGGAATAGAGCATCTCTGGGTTTTCCTATTAAACTCAATTTGATCCAATTCATGGATTTTGTGTGTAGCTACTTCCATATCAAATTTTTTATAGTTAGAAACTGTCTTTGGCACTGATACTGTGGGTTTTAATACTAACATAATCAATTTTTGAGTTGAATAATAAAATGCTGATAGGAATCTGTTTTGGTTACCTGTATTTTGCTTCAAAAACTGAGAATATATTTCAGTTTTTCTTTCCTCATTCTTTAATTTGATTTGCTTGTATTTTTCCTTGATATCCAAATCCTTTTCCTCAGCTGAATGTGAGGAAGAAACGTCCATACTTTGTTTCCTTTCCATTATCTGTGCATCTTCATTATTAAATTGTTCTTCATTCTGATTTGGCTCACTAATGATTATAGTGGCTACATTGGTCTCTGCCTGTGTAGTGTTGGTATTCAAGGTATCTGTTTCTTCAACATCTATTGTTACTTTACCTTTAGCTGTTGTATCCAGTTTTGGCCTCTTGTTGTAAATTATTTTAAACTTTGTCTCTGTTGTAGTCTCTGTAGTATAATCTCCTTCTTCTCTAATTCTCTTAGTGGATGTCTCTAACTGTTTGGCAATTTCCAAAGGGTGACTAGTATTCCTTTGGTTTAATGCCTCTTTTAAAGTGTTTTCAACCCACTCCATTTGATTAGAAAACTTTTCTACTTCTAGCTTTGACTCATGGATAAAGGGTGTCAATTTACATTTTACCCTTAGTTTACTTAAGATCCCTTGTGGATCATAATTCCATGGGAAGCATTCTTCTAATTTATATTCTAGTAGTTGACTTGCTGCTTCCTTTTCTGCATCTCTTTGATTACATATGAATGGCCCAATTTGATTTTTGAGTTTAAATTGGGTCTTTTTCTTGGCTGCCATGAAATTAATTGAATCTGAATTTAAGATTTTCCTAATGTACTCTAAGGCAAAGATTCTCATTGATGGATGCTTAGGTAACTTGTAAGGCAACAAGTTAGAACCAAAAACTCTGATTTCAGTGAATTTATCATACAAATACCAATCACCCACTTTGCTATGCTCTGATAGCTGCAATATTCTCTTCATTTCCTCACTGATTCTATGCTGCTCTGTTTTTGTCAAGATGGTGATCAATGGATGTAAAAATAACTCTGCAAACTCTGAATAATTGAATTATGTGCCTTCTTTTCTGAGTATAGATGTCCAGAAGACAACTGATAGAGGTTTTCCTTCTATATCCAACTTCTGAAGTGATATTGGAAAGCTCTCTAATTGGAAAAATAGAAAAAAGTGGAAAATATAGGAAGCATATCTGAATACTCCTTCCAACTGTAAATTAGTCAATTGATAGTGAATATTATCAGCAATAAAACTAGCATAGTCAAATATAACTGAAGGTGGTTGTCTTGGAGAAAAGGTGGAAAAAAACCCAAAATAGACTCATAAGTGTGCTCATCAGTGAAATACCCAAGTATGAAGGAAAGCATGGAGATTACATGCCTTGAACCTTCAGGGAACTTGGCAGTTGAATAACGAGGGTTTAATTTGGGAATTTCAACATGCAGGGGCATGAAATTTTGAAAAATCATAAACCTTTTAGGAAATTCTAAGCCAATGTATAGCTTAGTGAGGACTTCAATAGACAAGGGTACTGCTTGAGGGTCTAGTTAAAGCTGCATCATTTGGTTTATTGACTCTGAAATGATGGTAAATAAGACCTCTTTATTCGCATTCACAATAGCTCTTTTTTCAAGAATATAGTACTGGTGGCATAATATGATAATTTCTTGATAAGGGTGAGTTAGGGGGACTAAATATTTGGGCAGATTGGACTCCCAAATATGAACTTCTTCTTGATCATCTAAAGATTTTTCAAAACACCAGTTGTGGATATCTAGGAGATTGAATTCAACTATGGGATCAACTATTTTGTAGTCAATATCAGCAAGGGGAATATGTTCAATATCAACACTTGGGGGTTGTAATGGATTGACTACAATTGCATTATTTGGAGCTATGGCAGGAGTAGGATTAGGATTTTTAGAACCCTCAGGCTTGTTTACACTCTGTTTTTTAGGCATTTTGATTGGCTTCTACAAATTTAAATTGTTTGCAGAGGCAATTTTACTATAACAGAGGTTTGATTGGGAAATTTTAGCAAAATAGAATGTCTTTTTGGATTTTATGCTCAATTAGGTCTCTCAAATGAAGTTCTGAGGATAAAAACTAATGTAAAATAGAAAACAGGGGTTTTCTGTGTTTTTTGACTGAAAAATGGGCTAAAAATCTGTTGAAAAAGGATTTTTAGAAGATATAGGGCACCTGCAGAGGATTTCTGGCCTTTAGAGCTTGAAATTGATCATTAAGCTGTGAAGAAATAATAATTTTCTTTGAAAATACTGCGCAACAGGAAATTAGGGTTCCTAGGAAATTTTTTTCCAGAGTTTGGCTTCTTTCTGGGACTTTTGGTCAATTTAATTTCTTGATTTCCTAACTTTGAAATGATTCTGATTTCTTTTACAATATTTGTTCAATTTAATTACAGGTTTGAATCTCAGAAGAATACATGTTTTGACGTAGGTATTGGTTTTAACAGGGTTTCTTCAGTCTTTGGTCGAATTGATGGCTTTCAGTGGTTGAACTGGAGTAGTGCGGCTCCTTAGAAATTTTTACAGGTTTCTTTTGGTGAATTCGAAGATTTTGGGCGTTAAAATGGCTATCAAGGGTTTTTGCAGGCTTACACAGTCGGGGAAATGAAACACTGGTTAAATGTGAAAGATAGGTATAAGAATGAAAATGCATATACAAAGGTTTAATAAAAGTTTCAGTTGTATTAACCCTTGGCATTAAATTCAGGTCGCATAAGGCGGGAAGCGGTTTTGGAGTTTTGAATGGATGAAAACTGGTGTTTTATCACACAGAGTTTTAGTGGTAAATGGTTTTAATATAAAACCACGTGATCGAATCAGAAGAGGCCACGTGGAGGGGAGGGGTCAATGCAAAATTGCCTATTTTGTGTAGCTTTTGCATTGGAGCGACTATGCATCTAATCTATGCGATATCAACCCTCAACTATTGGATTTGAGAAATGAACGCAAACGGTGAGGATTTGTTTAGGAGTTGCTTTCGAGTGGAAAGGTGGGACCAGGATTTTGTATGGGCAACAATGTTTTAATTTTTATGAAATAAATGTTTTAAAACACATTTAAACCATAGTTTATATAGCGGCGGGGATAGGTTTAAAACAAATGTTTTGATCATGATATAAAAGGGGTTTAACATTTGTATTTAAAACCTATATGAAATGCTTTTAAATATTATGGTGCAGGTGCAATATATGTATTTATATAGTTTTCAACCATTTTCAATAGTTTAAAAACTATAGTGCGGGATACATTAGAATAATGATAATATTTTTAGACCAAAGGGCTTTTGATTTGGGATTTTAATTCATGCACATGGGATAATATACTTTGGTCAAAAGTTTATAATAGTGGGTTTTTTTGGGGTATTTAGATATAATGAAATTAATAACTAGGAAAGGGTATTTCTTAGGGATTTAATAAAATATGTTAAAAGTTAATGTGAGAGGGGAGTGAAATGTAAAACAAAATACATATTATCTCTAAGTATCATATATAAAATCAAGTATTGGTCATCTTTATATTTCCTTCACCAATACTTAGGATAAATGTAATTTTGTGGGTTTTTATGAATGTTTATGAAGGGATGAAGTTAATTATTCTAGGGTTACAATTTTAATAAGTAGGAAATGTTTTTTTACTTAGGAAAAAGGGGTTTTAATACATGAATGAAGGGTAAATGATGATAAATGAGGATTTAGCATAAGAACTCAATATTTTTAACTAACCAGTCATAGAGCCTTGGGTCCGGTCCCAACAAAAGTCAGAGAAATACTCTGAGCCTGTTTGACTGATAGCTTAGAATACTTAATACTCATGGGGGAGAGGAAATTAGTGATTTTTTCCGATGATGTATTATTTACATGATTTATCCACTGCTTTCTACATACCCAATTTTTTATTTCTAACAATTTTTCTTTATTTTGTAGGTGCATTTAGGCTTGCAACCTTAAAACATTTTCTTTCAAAGTATAAAACTATCTAAATCTACCTTATCTCATCCATCGACTCAGATTAAAATGTTGAGCTCCTCATTATTCTCTACCTATCTACTGATTTTTCAATTTTAAACTATTTGACAAATCTTTATTCTTTATCTAAAACATGAAAAGTTAAGATTAAACTATTTAACTGATCATGGATTATGGAATTTATTGACACTCTGCACATAATCATTATTCTTTGCAGTAAAAGTAAAAGTAGTTCCATTTGGAATTGCTCACTTTCAGGTCTTATTTCTCTTAGTTTTGGGTTTATATTTTTCTAAGTCCTTTGATCTTTCTTTTAGGAATTTTTACCCTCTTTTTGTTTTATTTTTTATTTTTTCATTTTTTCAAAATATGGGAAAACAACTTGCAGAAAGCAAGGTATGTACATATTTACAAGACTTATCAAAGTCAATTCAAAATTTTATGTACCCTATTATTATAGGACCCTAACAGTGGCTCCACATGGGGATGAAATTTCCTGGTGAAATATCAAGAACTCTTTAGACTAGTAGCCTTTTGAAATTTGACTGGGATGATCCTGTAAATGTCTTCTGATATCTGCAACTTATTCATATTTATGATATTTACTTTTCAAAGCTTAGGGCCTTCTCTTCGGGCTTCAACTTTTCTAAGGAAACATCCAATCCAATCTAAAATTTTCAATGTATATGTACAATGATCAAAGTGAATAAAAACTAACTATTGGTTAACTCAGGTGAGTAGCAGTGCTTCAGAATTTTTCCATTAATTGGTCCTTCTTGAAGATCTGTTCCATCCAATTCTTTCAAAAAGAAAGCATTATTACCTATATATCCATAAATTACATAAGGTCCTTTCCATAGAAAATCAAATTTTCCATGTTTTCCTTTGTCTTCTCTTCTGGAATCCCATTTTAACACTTTATCTCCTATGTAAAAATCATCCTCTTTAGTCTTTTTATCATAGATTTTCTTGATCTTATCCTGAATGACTTGAGATTTGACATAAACTTCTTCCCTTGTTTGTTGCAAGTGAATAGTTTGATTTATCTTTCTTTGGATGTCATTTGTTTCAACCTGTAATTCTTGGATAATTTTCATCACTAGTACACCTAGGGAGGAAGGAAAAACAAAATCCATTCCATAAACTAGTTGGTAAGGTGAAATACCAATGGATTTATAAGTAGTAAGTCTATCTGCCCATAAGGCATTGATTAAATTTTTATGCCAAGTCTTTTTACTGTCTTCAAGTAATTTTTTGATGATATTTACAAGGCTCTTGTTTGAGGATTCAGCTAGGCCATTACCTTGGGGGTAATATGCAGTGGAATGTCCTAAGGTGATATGGTATTTGTGGAAAAATTCAATCATTTTCTTGGATTTGAATGCTGCTGCATTATCAGTAATTATCTTTTGGGGGCATCCAAATCTTTAAAGAATGTTGTTTTCTAGGAAGGAAGTAATGATAGTATCCGCGGAATGTATGAAGGGTATGGCTTCAATTCACTTGGTCAAATAATCAGTGGTTGTCAAAATCCACTTATGCTGGCCTAAAGAGGGAGGGTGAATTTCACCAAAGAAGTCTAAACCCCATTTTTGAAATGACTCTTCAGTTGAAATAGGCTTTAAAGGGAGGGGTAATAATTTCTTCTTACCCTAAAAAAATTGGCACTTACGACATGAAGTAACATATTTTTTGACATCAGCAAACAAGGTAGTCCAGTAAAAAATAACTCTCAAAATCTTGTCTGCAGTAGTTTTTAAGTATAAATTTCCTCCACAGTCACCTGCATGAAATTCTTCAAGTATTTTGTCAACTTCTTCCTTTAGTAAACAATTTAGTAAAATCCCACTATGATCTCTCCAAAAAATTACATTATCTAAGATACAAAATCTTACTGCTTTAAGTTTTAAAAATCTAGCTTTGGCTCTTGACAATCCAAGAGGAGCTTGTAAGTTTTGGAGTACAAATATAATATCTGTATACCAAGGTGAGTGTGAAAAGGCTTCACTGAACGATGGAGTCGCCATCTCTTGCTAATCATCAACTTGAGCAATAAAATTTATATCTAGGGCATTAAAATTGGATTCAGCCATAAGTCTGGCTAATCCTGGACCTTTAATGAGCTTGGTGGGTTTTATCTCTATGTCATATTCCAAGATAGTGGCAATCAACTTACCTCTTCTTCCATTAGGACCATCCTGAGTAAGAATGTATTTAACTGCGGAATTTGGGACATAGGCAATAATGTGTGAGTAGAGAATATAAACTCTAAAGTCTTTAATGGCCTTAAGCAAGGCTAGGGCTTGTTTTTCCATAATGTTGTACTTAAAAGGGGAATCTCTAAGGGATTTACTAAAAAAATCTATGGCTTGTTTAAATCCTTGGTCATTTTTCTGCAGTAAAACTGCAGCAATGGTTTGTTTTGAAGCAAACAAAAAATCATGAAATCTTTCTTAAAATTAAGACTTATTAGGACTGGAGTTTTGGTTAAGGCTTTTTTGATAGAGTCAAATGATTGTTTAGCCTCAACAGTCCATCTAAGAATTGAATATTTTTTGAGCATGTTATTCAATTCTCTAATTATCTCAGCTAAATTATATATGAATCTTCTTAAAATTTTTATCTTACCTAGAAAAGCTTGGAACTATTTGATGTTTCTTGGTGGGTTGATGTTCAGAATTGCTTCTGTCCTAGCAGGATCTATCCTAATTCCTTCTTTTGAGATTATATGTCCAAGTAACAAACCTTCTTCTAATCCAAATAGACTTTTCTTAGGATTTAAAGAGATGCCATATTTCCTACATTAAATAAAAACTTGTCTCAAATGATCCAAGTGTTCATTATCTGTTTTGGAAAACACAGTAATGTCATCTAAGTAAATTACTAAGAACTCGTGTATTTCCTTTGAAAAAGCTATGTCCATAGCCCTTTGAAAGGTTGCTCCTACATTCATTAGACCAAAAGGCATTTTTACATACATAAAAGTTCCCCAAGGAGTAGTAAATGTTGTCTTAGCTTGGTCTTCATCTTGGACTAGGATCTGGTTGTATCCTGAAAAACCATCTAACAATGAAATCCTTGAAGAACCTACTAACCTTTGTAATATGTGGTCCATTTTAGGTAAAGGGTAATTATCCTTTAAGGATACTTTGTTAAGATTTCTAAAGTCAACACACAATCTAATTTCTCCTGTTTTCTTTCTTGTTGGGACTAAGTTGGAGACCCAATCAGAATATCTGATTGGTGCAATGATCTGGGCATCATACATTCTTTTAACTTCTTTTTCAATCAAAGGTAATAGCATAGGGTTAATCCTTCTCAAATTTTTTTTGAATGGCTTTTGATCTTCTTTTATTGGAATTTTATGTTGGATTATGTTTGTATCATAAGATTTTAAATCTTCGTAACTCCAAGCAAACACATCTTGATATTCCTTTAAAAGCTCAATATATTTATCCTTTTCTTACTGAGGAAAATTTTTGGACAATTTGATTATCTTTGGTTTTGACTCTATACCAATGTTACATTCTTCTATGTCAGATCTTACTGGCTCCATTTTTGGTTTTCTAGCTACATCATTAGAGTCAAAAAGATCTTATAAGGTGGTTAAACCTTTACGTAAAAAAATATCCTTAAGATTCAATATATCTGATTCATCTTCAATAATTTCTTCAATCTCTACTTTCTCTAAGCTATCTATGTTAGTGTTGAGTCTCAAATCTGCATCTTTTCCATACACTTTTATATACCTTTTTCATCCACCTGAACCTCCCAAGTTGTCAATATCATTGTATATTAATTGCAAAAGAGCATCTAACATGGTTTTTAACTATATTTTTTTGTCTGTTGTTTGATTTAGATTTTTCTCATTTAGCTGCGGAATCTTGCCACTTTCCACAACTGCTGCAACTTTCCGCAGCCATTTTGTGAAACTCTATGTTACAGGTGTCCTCAAGTAAAACAAGCCACATGGGCAAGTCAGAAATGATGTGGACATGGATCGTGTCCTATTGGCTCGAGCAAATTCATCTAAGGAGGCTACGGTCAAAGGTGGCCAAGTGGAAGTCAACCATAGAGTCCCACGGTGACAGGACTCTGTTTCTCGTCACGTGGAGATGGATATGGCCGTTTCTGAATTGCGGAAGGCAAATCAACACCTGTACATGGCTCCATAAGCCGAATTCAAACATCCACTCCTCATAGATTTACTCTTCAACGCGGCCATGATCCTAGATCTTTGGACGTAATGGTTTACGTGTTCTCCATCAGCATAAACTTCAGGGAATTAGTTATATTACCTTTGTTATAAATAACGCATTTGCATACGCATATTAGATTAGTCTCTGTTAGTTTTTATTAGTCTGCTCTGTAATGTAATTACGTTGCCACTGTGCCGTAATATCACCTTTCTGTTATGATTGCATTTTAATATATAAGAAGACTCTGTTTCCAAGCGTAATTCGTACTTGAAGATTGTTGCCAAGGCTGGTGTAGAGGGCCCCTGCACACGCTGAGGTTTTGTGCATTATTGTATAGTTCTTGTTTTATTTCTTTAAGCTCATTGTGCCATAATTCATTCATGTGTTTATACATTGCATCCTTCATGGTATATATGCTTCATTTCTGTTTATAATATTTCATGCTTTACATTTTACTTCTGTCTTTCATGTTTTATGTTATTGTTAACTGATCAGTGTTCTTGTTTTAGGTTATAAATAGGCAGCCCGGGCATTTTCATAACTTTTTGACTAATGACATGGAATTAATATTGTTCTGCTGCTAATTTACTTTTCTTAGTTTCTGTTTAATTTCAATATTGCTTTGTTTATTTCAGTCTTGCATATTTGTTTCAGTAGTTAGATTTAGACATATCAAATTTTTCATGACATCTTCAGTTACCTCCGAAAGCCACAGCTGGACTGATGGTGAGGGATTGAAGTATGAATGTATAGTTTGATATTAGTTTACTTTCTGCAAATTAGATATATTAAATTGCTCATGACATCTTCAGTTACCTCTAAAAGCCACAACTGGACTGATGGTGAGGGATTGAATTATGAATCTGTAGTTTGATAATAGTTTACTTTCTGCAAGTTAGATATCAGGTTACTCAAGTTGTTTATGGTTGCCTCCGAAAATCATAGCTAGACTAATGATGAGGGATCAGAAGATAAGTTGATGTAATTTGATTTAGATTTACTTTGTTGCAAATTTGGATTTCTTTAAGCATAGTTTCTTTTGTGTTTAGACAGCAACAAGAATAGTTTGGTTTTCATGCTCAATAGTTCGTTGTTTTGATTTATTAGACTAGCAGCACATTTTCATTTCAGCAGCGCATTTTCATTTCCTTTCAAGTTTTGTCATTGTATGTTTCAAATTTCTTTTTAAGTTTCAAGTTGGTAAATCATTATAAAGGATATCATTTCCTTGAACAATCATAACCATACTTGTTGTTTTCAGGTATATCTAAGCTTCATCGCAAAAGCAATGGCGAGACTAAAGAGAGGTTATCACATACATGATGTGCTTCATCAAAACTACCATCCCGGATTGATAATTAATGTAGCAATTTAGGACACACTAAATTGACCAAACAGTTAGCTTGACTAAATCTAGTAAGTTTATTAGACTTTACTCTATTTACAATTGAGTCATTTAAATCTATTTCACAATCCAAATCATGATCTATTGTACAATCTGTATCTATAATACAATTATGAGATTCTCCTTCATTGTTCATAAACTTGTAAATCTGTTCATCCTGAGAAAAAATATGCCAATACTTAAGATTATCTGGAATTATTGGCCTTTGTTTGACTTCAGCAGTATATCTATGATTAGGTTGGAATGGTAAATTGCATGTATTAGCAAATTTTGCAAGACAATGAGCTTGTATATTTTTCTTTCTAGGTATAACAACAAACTTACATTCCAATAAATCATTAGTTAAATCTATGAAAATGTCTCTATATCTGCTTATTCTAGGATTGCAAACAGAATAAACTCCATTTACTTGTTTTATGATCAAATATGAGTCTTCCATGATTAAAATTATTTTTCCTCCTGAGTTCCTAATAATTTGGAGTCCTAGGATGAGGGCTTCATACTCGGCCATATTGTTTGTACATTTAAAATTTAGCTTGAAATCATTATCTTCAGAATGCTTGGTCTCCATATTTGTTATCCAGACTCGTGCTCCTGCTCCTAACTTATTCACTAAACCATAAAAGTCTAAATGCCATTGAGATTCATGAAAAATGTTCTCATTGTTTGGTTCTCTCTTTTTATCTACTAGTTTAGTTTGGATTTCATTTGTTTGAGAGTTACAAAGGATGAAAGAATCAAGGTCAGTTGGTGTAGAGTAAATTGGGTAGTTTATATATCTTTCAGCACTACTGACCATTTAATTCATTAATTTTTCCCTTTATAACTTTTTAGGTTGGCCAAACACTGATGTAGTAGCATAAGACATGTCCAATTGTAGAGATCCCTGCAACTTTTCTCCCCATGAGCGAGAAAGTAGCATACCATATTTTGGTGGGATATCAACTACTACAATGTCCATTAATATACTCTTACCAGGGTATTGAACTAGTGTTACACACAAATCCTTGATTAAACCTAAGCATTTAACTTTACTGGAATCAAAAGAAAAAAAATCTTTTTATGGCCTTGTAATTTCTAGATTCAGAGTTTCCATGATGGCTTTTGGCATTAAGTTATCGAAAGCTCCTGAATCTAACATTGTGTTACGTAGAATTTGATCATGAATAGTGATACTAATATAAAATGGAGGAACTGCACCATATGCATGTTTTCCATTTACATCTGGGCCAAAAATAAACTCTGGCTGATCATCATTTAGATTTATGGAGTCTTCTCCATCATTCATATTTAATGTTTCAGTTATGGTTGATTTTTACAAGTCATTTTTTACCAATTCAGTCAATGGAATTAGTATTTTAAGTTTTGCAATTTCTGATTGTATGTTGAATGCAGGTTGAGCTTTACTGATTTGAATCAGTTCTTCTTTGGTAACTATAGCTTGTGTTGGTTTGTCTTGCTTTTCTACAGTTGTTTTTTCATTTTCAATTGTTTTAGAATTCTTTGTTTGTGTTTCTTGTGTTTTACTACTTCTAACTTTATTTTTAGGGATTGTCTGTGAAGCAGTAGATGTTCTTTCTGATTTAGAATTTTCAGCAGATGTTTTTGAAGTAACAATCTTTGGGTCTACTGTTTTAGGATCAGCAGAAGGTTTTTTGGGATCTAAATTTGCTATTTTTACAGCTTTAGAAGCTTTAGTAGCAGTATATTTTTAAGAATATTTTGAAACTTGAGCAACTTCATCAGTAATATCAACAATTTTAGGGCTTGATGCTTTCTTAGGACTAGAAATGTTTTGGGAAGAATTTGAGTTTTGCTTATTTTCCCTTGGGAGAATTTGCAAAACTTTTGTTTTAGGGGCTTCTAATGTTTTCTGATTTTGATTTTGGGAAGTTTTCTTAGTAGAAGACTCATTTTTTTACTGTTTATAAGGTTATACTAACTGTGTATTTCATTTATTGCATAGTCATAACATTTCTTATAATCAAAGGATTCACTAGAATCTAATTTAAGCTATTGAAGTTCAAACAATTCCTGATATTCCTAAGTTAGGAAAATAGTATTATTGTTATCAATTACCATTAGATTAATAGTGTCCTCCTCATCATCATTATTATTCTGAGAAATTTCAACAGAGTTCTCTTGGAATGGTGGCCTAATTATTTGGTATGGGGATGTTTCTTTTGCTTTTCTAGAATTTATGTCTTTCTAAAATTGGGATTTCTAATTTGTTGTTGGTTATCCCACTGAGGTCTTCTCTCCATATTATCTAGTCTATCAATCACTCTTTCTAATGTTTTAGCTATAACATCCATTTTTGTATCCGTATTAGCATTTTCTTCTTTAATAGTGACTCTTCTTTCATTTATAAGTCTAGATTTTCTGGCTAGAATGTTCACTTCGACACTAACTGCATCAGTTTGCATTTTTTCTAAGGTGTCTGCATCTCTTTCCCTTAATTGGTAAGCCATATCTATGTCAAATCCATCAGGGAATTTGAGAAGCACTGAATAAGGAGTAGGTTTAAGATTTGCAGGGATAGAATTATAGACACTGTTTTATCTGGTGCAGTAATCTTGACTGACTCATTTGGAGCTCTTTTTAAAGAATCAAATTCAGAAAAAATTTGGATAGGGTTATTTTTATTTTCCCATTTATTTAAAAAAAAAGCAAAAAAGACAACTAAATCAGTTACACTACCAGCAGCGAAATCTTTAAACCACTTCTTAACTTCTCATATTAAAGTTTGAGAAAACAGTCTCATTTGAACATCTGAATAATCAATTTCATAAATTTCAAAGAAGTCTATCATCTTAGTAATGTGTTGTTGAGTAGTATATTGAGTAGTGACATCAAACAGTGGTATTTTATTTTGACAGTCTTGTGGCATATCATGAAGTTGTTGTGTTAGGACAAGGGGAGCATATCTAGCAGCCATATCTTGAAGCTTAGCATGAATAGGAGGTAAGGTTGAACTACTTGGAGTTGTGTTGGAAATGATAGTGGATGAAATATAGATTGTATTTGAAGTGCTGAGAAATGAGGATGATGTTTAAAAAAAAAAATGGTGAACTAATGGATATAGTGTATGAAGTGATTGGTGGAAATAATACTCTAGGTTGTTGAGGTAACCTAGGGATAAATGGTTATGTAGATGAGCTGGTGGTAGAATTTATGAATAATGTAACAACATACAGAGATGAATCTCTAGCTGGAATTATTGTGGTGTGTAATTGAGAAACTGGAGGTCTGTTTGCATAAGTCAATAAATGAGCTAATTCAATAGCTTCATCAATATCCTTTAGAATAGTAACATTAATTTCTTCAACTTTGGTATGATATTCAACGTTCTTAGTTTTAGAACCTACTGCAGTAGATTTCTGTTTTGTATTAAAAAATGAAAGAAAAGCAGGGCCTAAAACAACAATTTTTAAATCACTTTTAGATTTACTTTTAAATAAGGAATGCTCAAATTTCAGATCAAAATCAATGTCTTGCAGACTTACTAATTCACTTGGTAATGAATTGACTCTTATTAATGAGATTTCAGCCTCTAAATTTTATGTTTGTTTTTTCTTTTTACCAATTCAGTCTAGGTCATCTACTATAATAGCAGGCTTAGGATTTGGGTTAGACCTGGTATAATAGACTTTCCTAGAAGCCAGAATTACAATTTTTCAATACCCACAACCTATAAAAGCAATCTTAAAGTAAAAAGATGATTTAAATGATTCCTTTAAGACTAATTTTATGAATGAGGACTGGTTATTTCCCCAGTATGGTCGCCAGTAATGTTACCACTACTGTAAATTCTTAAGTTGTGGGATTTTGGTTTTTAGTCAAAGAATACTAGAGGTAACCACAAACCTACTTCAAACTCTAGGTTCTAGCCTTCCTAGGGTTCAGATAGGGCTCTCTCTTTCAAGTTTAACTTTGTTTTAATTTTTGAATATTAGGCTAGTTATAAAAGTGCAGATTTGGTTTGGTTTTGTTGGATTTGGTGGGAAAATTTCACTTGGAGGGTAGATAGAGGGAAATCTACTTGTCCATTGGGCTATGGAGTCTAATTCAAGCTAACAGAACTGGGATCAAGGCCTAAAAGGCCAAATGTCTGCAGGGAAAGGTAGATAACCCTTGGAGATCATGGAAAATTGGTTTTTGAGGTGGTATGATTGGGATAAAGGGCACTTAAGAATCCTTAGATCCGGAAAAGGGAAGTAGAAGATAGAGGTCAAATGGGAGAGGGAGAAATTAAGGGTTCCCTACACTGGAAATCAAAAGAAAACAAAGAAATGATAACTAGTTAAAAATATGGTGCTATTAACATGTCCTGTAGTAATACTCCTAGTTATACATTCAGATTTAGAATTAAAACACAGATGTATGCATGAAACAAAAAACGATAATAATGACAAGTTTAAGAGAGTACTTCAATCCAGATAGCTTATCACAGGGATCCTGAAGTATGATGCCAAATAGGTGATCTAGTTTGCTACTCAAAATCGAAATCCAAAGCCTTCAAGTCAACAAAAATAACTATAGTAATCTCCAACAATTTTATTCAACACAAAAATACTTCAAAGAGTGAAGTACTTATACATAATGTTTGCAAAATATCCTAGATGAATTCTAGGAATTAACTTAGGAAAATAAAATATATTACAACAATAATAGTGACAGCTGCTCAACAATTTAGCAAGCTGTCCTATTTTATTCAAAATAAATAGAAACTGTTTGAAGATAAGAAGCAACTGGCTGCTTATGTGTCCTCTGTGCTGACTCTTTAGATATTTTTCCAAATCTAACTTCCCTTCGCTGATACTCTTTCTCGCTGATAATATTTCTCACTGAGACTCGTTCACTTCGGATACTCTTTAACCTTAAGTAAAATTGCTTTCTGCTGTAAAAAATATGTTTTGACAGTGAAATCAACAAATAATTTTTTACTTCTTCATTTTCTTGTCTTTCTTTCTTCATAGAAAATCAGTCAATGCCTGCCAATCCTCATTTTTAGGAATTTGAATATACTTGAGTTTCCTAAAATTCTCATCAGCCTCAGTGTGCCTAGAAAATGTGGGCTTGATGACAAACAAGTGCTTGATTTCATACCGCAAATAAAACAAATCTTCAAAACTTTTTAGCAATACTTTTCCTGTGGGAATACCTTGACTTGTTGGCTTGTTCACCTGCTCCTTGGCATTTTCTCTTATCTTTTTTTCATAATCATTTTGAGGCATTAATTTATCATTAATAACCATGATATCAAGAAGTCCCTTTTGCCTTAAATTGGTGAATTTAATCATGAATCTAGTGATAACAATATTCATTCCTTCACAATTCTCTTCAATCTGCCTCATCAAATTTCTTTTGGTGGTTACTTTCCTAACTTCTAGGATAGTTGCTATCCTGTCATTAATTTTCAATCCTTCAAGTTCCTGTATATTCTTGCTGTTGAGGAAATTTATTAATCTTACAGCCTGTTCTGGCTTCTCTGCTAAATCAACTTGTGTTTTTTGGATATTTGCTTCGGTTTCCAATAGTAACTCTCTCTGCTAAAAAATCACCTGAATTGAAGGCCAAACATCATGGATGGCTTCAATTACATTATTCCATAGGTAATTTTTAATATATGATATCTGATCCTTGAGATTTTTCTTTTTGGAGCTTCTTTACCTCTTCACTCAATGTGTGGGCATTTTGTTCATGTATTTTAGCATCTATCTGAGTTGATTTGTTTGTTTTCTCAAGATTTTTAATTATATTTGTTAATCTATTGATTTCATTAGTCTTCAAGGACATTTATTCCATTTTGTTTACTAGTTGACTGCTTTCATCTGTAGGTGGAAACACTGTTGTAGAGGATTCAGTTACTGAAGTTGTTAAAGAAGTCACTGGCACTGCAGTGGCCAGTGGCTCTTTGGGTGCCAATATTTCTCCTAAATTTGAAGGCACTGCTACTGTGATGACTAGGATTACTATAGGAATGACTGGTTCTTTATCTATCTCCTTTTCTTCGACAACTTGGTCCATCTGTACTTCCATTTCCTTAATTTGAGCTGTCAGTTGAAGTATCAAACTCATCATTTCATATTTTTCCTTTTTATCTTGTAAAACTTCCTTTGTCGGAGGATGCTCACCTTGAGGAAGCTTGAGCTATTTCCTCAAGGCAACTATGTCCTCATTTTTCTTTTTAACCAATGCTTCTGCTTCTTTGATGTTTGTAGGATCATATCCTACCTGTAATACTAAATCTTCTAAGGCCTTTATCCTTAGATCCTTTGCACATAATGAAGATTTATCCATCTTCATTTGGTCCTGCATATTAGAGATAGTATTTTGAAGCCTATGAGCACTCATAGCTTTTGTGGTGACTGTGGAATAGAGCATCTCTGAGGTTTGCCTATGAAACTCAATCTGATCCAATTCATGGATTTTGTCTATAGCTACTTCCATATCAACTTTTTATATTCAACAACTGTCTTTGGCACTAATACTGTGGGTTGTAATAGTGACATAATCAGTTTTTGAGTTGAATAATCAAATGTTGATAAGAATCTTTCTTGGTTACCTCGCTTTTGCTTCAAAAACTAAGAATATATTTCAGTTTTTATTTCCTCATTCTTTAATTTGATTTTCTTGTATTTTTCCTTAATATCCAAATCCTTCTCCTCAGCTGAATGTGAGGAAGAAGCCTCCATACTTTTTTGCCTTTCCATTATCTGTGAATCTTAATTATTCAATTGTTCTTCATTCTGATTTGGCTCACTGATGATTACAGTGGCTACATTGGTCTCTGCCTGTACATTGTTGGTATTCAAGGTCTCTGTTTCTTCAACATCTATTGTTACTTTACCTTTAGATGTTGTATCTAGTTTTGGCCTCTTGTTGTAAATGATTTTAAACTTTTTCTCTGTTGTAGTCTCTGTAGTATAAGCTCCTTCTTCTCTGATTCTCTTAGTGGATGTCTCTGACTGCTTGGAAATTTCCAAAGGGTGACTAGTATTCCTTTGGTTTACTGCCTCTTTTAAAGTGTTTTCAACCCACTCCATTTCATTAGCAAAATTTTCTCCTTCTGGATTTGACTCATGGATAAAGGGTGTCAATTTACATTTTACCCTTAGTTTACTTAAGGTGCCTTGTGGATCATAATTACATGGGAAGCTTTCTTCTAATTTATATTCCAATAGTTGACTTGCTGCTTCCTTTTCTGCATCTCTTTGATTACATATGAATGGCCCAATTTGATTTTTGAGTTTAAATTGGGTCTTTTTCTTGGCTGCCATGAAATTAATTGAATCTGAATTTAGGATCTACCTAATGTACTCTAAGGCAAAGATCCTCATTGATGGATGCTTAGGTAACTTGTAAGGAAACAATTTAGAACCAAAAACTTCGATTTTAGTGAATTCTCATAAAAATACCAATCACCCATTTTTCTCTACTCTGGTAGCTGCAATACTCTCTTCATTTCCTCACTGATTCTAGGCTGCTTTGTTTTTGTCAAGATGGTGATCAGTGGATGTAAAAAACAACTCTGCAAACTCTGAATAATTGAATTCTGTGCCTTCTTTTCTGAGTATAGATGTCCAGAAGACAACTGATAGAGGTTTTCCTTCTATATCCAATTTCTGAAGTGAAATTGAAAATCTCTCTGATTGGAAATATAGAAACAAGTGGAAAAGATAGGAGGTATATCTGAATACTCCTTCCAACTGTAAATTAGTCAATTGATAGTGAATAATATCAACAAGAAAACCATCATAGTCAAATATAACTGAAGGTGGCTGTCCTGGAGAAAAGGTGGACAAAATCCCAAAATAGAATCATCAGTGTGATCATCAGTGAAATACCCAAGTATGAAGGAAAGCATGGAGATTTCATGCCTTGAACCTTCATGGAACTTGGCAGTTGAGTAAGGAGGGTTTAATTTTGGAATTTCAACATGCAGGGGCATGAAAGTATGAAAAATAATAAACCTTTTAGGAAAGTCTAAGCCAATGTATAGCTTAGTGAGGACTTCATTAGACAAAGGTATTGCTTGAGGGTCTGGTTGAAGCTGCAAAATTTGGTTTATTGACTCTGTAGTGATGGTAAATAAGACCTCTTTAATTGCATTCACAATAGCTCTTTGTTCAAAAATACAGTATTGGTGGCATAATCTGATAATTTCTTGACAAGGGTAAGTCAGGGGGACTACATATTTGGTCATATTGGACTCCCAAATATGAACTTCTTCTTGATCATCTAAAGATTTTTCAAAACACCAGTTGTGGATATCTAGGAGATTGAATTCAACTATGGGATCAACTATTTTGTAGTCAATATCAGCAAGGGGAATATGTTCAATATCAACACTTAGGGGTTGTAATGGATTGACTACAATTGTAGTATTTGGAGCTATGGCAGGAGTAGGCTTAGGAGTTTTAGAACCCTCATGCTTGCTTACACACTATTTTTTAGGAATTTTGATTGGCTTCTGCAAGTTTAAACTGTTTGTAGAGGCAAGTTTACTATAACAGAGATTTGATTGGGAAATTTTAGCAAAATAGAATGTATTTTTGGATTTTATGCTCAATTAGGTCTCTCAAATGAAGTTCCGAGTCTAAAAATTGGTGTAAAACAGAAAACAAGGGTTTTCTACATTTTTTTGACTGAAAAATGGGCTAAAAATATGTTGAGAAAGGATTTTCAGAAGATATAGGGCACCTGCAGAGGATTTCTGGCCTTTAGAGTTTGATACTGATCATTAATTTGTGAAGGAATGATAATTTTCTTTGAAAATACCGCGCAACAGACAACTAGGGTTCTTGGGAAAATTTTGCCAGAGTTTGGTCTGTTTCTGGGACTTTTGGTCAATTTAATTTCTTGATTTCCTGACTTTGAAATGATTCTGCTTTCTTTTACAAGGTTTGTTCAATTTAATTACAGGTTTGAATCTCAGAGGAATACTTTTTTTGATGCAGGTATCGGTTTTAACAGGATTTCTTCAGTATCTGGTCGAATTGATGGCTTTCAACGGTTGAACGGGAGCAAGTGTGACTCCTTAGCAATTTTTACAGGTTTCTTTTGGTGAATTCAGAGGTTTTGGGCATTAAAATGGCTATTAAGGGCTTTTGCAGGCTTACACAGTTGGGGAAATGAAACACTAGTTAAACGAGAAAGATAGGTAGAAGAATGAAAATGCATATACAAAGGTTTAATAAAAAATTTGGTTGTATTAACCCTTGGCATTAAATGCAGGTCGCATCAAGCGGGAAGCGATTTCCATGTTTTGAATGGACGAAAACTGGTGGTTTATCGCGCGAAGTTTTAGTGGTAAATGGTTTTAATCTAAACCAACGCAATCAAATCAGAAGAGGCCATGTGGAGGGGAGGGGTCAATGCGAAACTGCATATTTCACGTGGCTTTTGCATTGGAGCGGCTGTGCATATAACCTATGCGATATTAACCCTTAACCATTGGATCTGAGAAAATGAACACGAACGGTGAGGGTTTGCTCGGGAGTTGCTTTGGAGCGGAAAGGTGGGACCGAGCTCTTGTAAGGGTGGCAATGGTTTATTATTTATGAAATAAATGTTTTAAAACAAATTTAAACCATAGTTTATATAGCGGCAGGGATAAATTTAAAACAAATGTTTTGATCATGATATAAAAGGGGTTTAACATTTGTATTTAAAACCTATATAAAATGTTTTTAAATATTATGGTGGCACAATATATGTATTTATATAGTTTTCAACCATTTTTGATATTTTAAAAACTATAGGGCGGGATACATTAGAATAATGATAGCCTTTTTAGACCAAAGGGCTTTTGATTTGGGATTTTCATTTACGCACATGGGATAATATACTTTGGTCAAAATTTTATAATAGTGGGTTTTTTTGGGGTATTTAGATATAATGAAATTAATAATTAGGAAAGGGTATTTCTTAGGGATTTAATAAAATATGTTAAAAGTTAATATGAGAAGGGAGTGAAATGTAAAACAAAATACATATTATCTCTAAGTATCATAGATAAAATCAAGTATTGCTCATCTTTATATTTCCTTCACCGATACTTAGAATAAATGTAATTTTGTGGGTTTTTATGAATGCTTATGAAGGGATGAAGTTAATTATTCTAGGGTTACAATTTTACTAAGTAAGAAATGTGTTTTTACTTAGGAAAAAGGGGTTTTAATACATGAATGAAGGGTAAATGATGATAAATGAGGATTTAGCATAAGAACTCAATATTTTTAACTAACCAGTCATAGAGCCTTGGGTCTGGTCCCAACAAAAGTCAGAGAAATTCTCTGAGCCTGTTTGACTGATAGCTTAGAATACTGAATACTCATGGGGGAGGGGAAATTAGTGATTTTTCTCGATGATGTATTATTTACATGATTTCTTCACTGCTTTCTACCTACTCAATTTTTTTTTCTAACATTTTTTCTTCATTTTGTAGGTGCATTTAGGCTTGCAACCTTAAATTTTTTTCTTTCAAAGCATAAAACTATCTAAATCTACCTTATTTCATCCGAGGGCTCAGATTAAACTATTGAGATCCTCATTTTTCTGTACCTATCTACTGAGTTGTCAAGTTTAAATTGTTTGACAAATCTTTATTATCTATCTAGAACATGAAATTGAAAACATGAAAATTTAAGATTAAACTGTTTAATTGATCATGTATTATGGCATTTATTGACACTCTGCACATAATCATTATTCTTTGCAGTAAAAGTAAAAGTAGTGACATTTGGACTTGCTCACTTTCAGGTCTTATTTCTCTTATTTTTGGGTTTATATTTTTCTAATTCCTTTGATCTTTCTTTTAGGACTTTTTACCCTCTTTTTGATTTTTTATTATTTTTTCATTTTTTCAAAATATGGGAAAAAACTTGCAGAAAGTAAGGTATGTACATATTTACAAGACTTATCAAATTCAATTCAAAATTTTATGAACCCTTTTATTATAGGACTCTAACAGGTACCAGGTCTCGTCATCAAACGAACAAGACGAGAACCCCCATGTTAGACTATTTTGCCTTGTGTGTCAAGGCAGTCACCATGAGCAGCGCTATACCTATATCTCGCAAAAATTCCCTCTAATCGACATGATACATATATTATCTCCTCAATCCAAAACCTAACAACCATGGTGGAAGGCAGAATTCCCATAGGCCGTCTACTCCATACCCATTCTAGCATATTAGGCAAATGAGGAAGGCTTGCCAACCATTCATGACCCAAGTTCAACCTAGGATAACATTCAGACTATGTGATAGAATTGGCCACCAGGTCAATCAGTGCAAATAACTAAAGCACCTCGTAAACAGTTTTCACATAGTCTCTTCCCTCCCGCAAAGAAATCTCTCTAACCAAGAGAAAATCACGCACAACTATTGTCGAATTTTCTCACACTCTCATCATACAATAAGATGTGATCATTTCCCAAATATTAGAGCAGAAAGAGCGACATTAAGTCTACAATCCATAAGAGTGTTAGACATACTGAAGACAACAACTCAGAAATGGCAGTAGAGGAACCTCTCCTCTACGTTTGATCCCTTCTGAGCATCCACTTCTGGGATGAAGAGTAGTGTTGATTCCCACACAATCTACTCATTTGGCACACGTATACCGTGCACCATTTGCACCGACCATAAGCACAAATCAAAGGCATTCCCACTAATGGAAACATTCAAGCACCTCTGTACTAGGCACAACTTCCATCTGCTGAAAGGTACCCAGCCTAATGAGGAATATAGCCTTGCACTCACACAAGCTCCCATCATCAAAATTTCACCCCCACCAAATGCCGATGACACGATACAGCATATAAAATTCATATCATCATGTATAGGAACCATGACTCAGGTTGTCTTCTCATCTTTCATAGGTGTCGAGTCAGCTACAACTACAAGAGTAGTTGTACCAATGACAATGCAAACCCAATTCGTATGCACTCTATAAACTGTGTCTATTTCCACCACATTGATGATGGAATCATTTTCATGTCTGTCAACCAGCTCCATTCAGACTGAACCTTGTCTACACAACCTTTTGTAGAATCTATCCCCCTTAGGATCCCTATTTCATTCAGATGAGGATATCCTTGAAGCCATGACGAAGCCAAATTACCCATGGGATTCAATGCATCATCACTCGCTTTTTCTCCCAAGAAAAGAGTTTAGTCTTGAAAAGACAGGAGAACAAGAGATTTATGCGCTTGAATCAAAATATTTCCTCCCATCAGGAAAATTTGATTGGTTCAAGAACCCCATCCCAGTGCCCAATGCGTTTGAGGAAGGAAACATGTCAAACATCTCACCTACCATCAAGGTGAACATATATCAAAATCTTGGAAAGGTCAAAGAAATTTCACTGGGGGCACCATGTTCACCAGAAGAGATAGCCTCCTATACCCAATTGTTACAAGTTTATAGAGATTTCTTTGCGTAGGACTACTCAGAGATTCCTGGGCTTAGTCCCATTATCGTAGAGCACCATATTGACACCTGGCTTGATGTACCACCAATACACCTGAAACAACGTCAACTGCACCCATCCAAGGCAAAGGCAATAAAACAAGAAATTGAAAAGCTTCAAAAATCCGGGTTTATCTACCCCATTGCTTACACATCTTGGGTTTCCAACCCTATTCCCATCATAAAAAAATAGGGCACCATACGTGTTTGCACCGATTTCCGCGATTTGAACAAATCATGTCCCAAGAAAAATTTCCCTACCCCATTCATCGACGAAGTCATTGATGCTTATGTAGGTCACGAGGCCCTCTCCTTCATGGATGGATTCTCTGGGTACAATCAAATTCAAATCTTCCACATCGACCGATACAAAACCGCGTTCACTACCCCCTGGGGCACATTCACATAAAAGGTAATTCCATTTGGCCTAAAAAACATAGGAGACATGTTCCAAAGGGCCGTGAATTACATATTTCATGACTTGACACACCTGATCCTCGCCTACTTGGATGACCTAACCATCTGATCCAAGAAGTGCTCAGACCATCTCAAGGATCTACAACTGGTTTTCCAACGATGACGACAATACAACCTATGCTTGGACCCCCTCAAGTCCGTCTTTTGCGTCATAGTAGGAATAATTTTAGGTTTTATTGTGTCCTAGAAAGGAATTCGAGTGGACACCCTCAAGGTCCAAGCCATCAAAGAGGTACCTCCACCTCGAATCCTCAGGAAACTACAAAGCTTGTAGGGAAAGGCCAATTTTCTGAGATGTTTCATCCTTGATTATGCCACTTGCACTCAAGGTTTACTGTGCCTCCTTCTGCAGGACATCCCATTCAAATGGGACGACCACACCCAAGAAGCGTTCGATGCGCTAAAAGACACGTTGTCTTCAAAACCGCTCATCAGTCCCCCAGACTACAACAAATACTATATCCTGTATCTATCATCATTCAAGACCGCTTTGGCCAAAGTATTGATCTGGGAGGGCCCAGATGGGAAGAAGCACGTAATATACTACGTCATCAAAATCTTATCAAGCCTGACATTAAGATATGAATCCAAAGATAATAATTCCTTATCGCTAATTCATGCAATAAAAAATCTTAGCCACTAAATCATCTTAAAAACCACAAATGTCGTGGCAGATATCAATCCCATCAAATATATGCTCATGCGCCACCTAATGAACCACAAATACGCCTGCTAGATAGTTATTCTACAAGAATACGACTTACAGTTTTTCTCCCCCAAGAGAAAAAAGTCGTTAATCTTAGTCGAGTTCATTACAGACCTCCCAAGTCATACCAAAGGATCACCAGTAAACGATTTTCTACCAGATGAACATCTCTTCCTCGTAGCAACTGATGATCCTCAGTACGGAGATATTATCCTCTTCTTACAAACCAAAAATTTTAGACCCCATCTCACTCGAGACGACCGCCGGCGCATTCTCCATTAGGCCCCCCAATACCTCCTTATGGGAGATGTCTTATATTGACAGGGCATCGACACCATCTTACATTGATGCCTTACCCATGATCAAGCAGAAAAATCCCTTAATGAATGCCACAATGGAGCTTGCAGTGGCCACCTTTCCGGAATGGCCACCACCCAAAAAGTCATATGAGCAGGATATTTCTGGCCCACCTTATTTTGTGACTACATTTCAGTAGTCAAGAGGTGTGCACGACGTCAGTGCTTCGTTCATAAGGCAAGAGCTCCTCCCGCTCCCCTAAACCCTATCATCATCACTGGTCCCTTTTGTAAATGGGGGATCGACTTCATGACTTGAAACCCTGCATTGTCAGGTAATCACAACTACATTATTGTGGTTGTCGGTTATTTCACCAAGTGGGCAGAGGCTATGCCCACATATGATAACAACGTAGAAACCGCTGCGCGATTTTTGTTTAACTATGTCATTGCCTGGTTCGACGTTCCCAAGGAGTTAGTCTCCAACCGTGGGAAACACTTCGAAAACGAAGTTTTCCAGGGTCTATCTCACCATCTCAGATTCACACATGAATTCGCATCACTATACATCCCCAAATCCAAGGGACAGGTATAAGCTGTGAACAAATTCCTCAGAACTATGTTACAGCGTATGGTGAATAACCACAAAAAAAACTGGCACCACATGCTTTTCTCCACCTTGTGGCCATACTGCATGGCCGTGAAAACATCCACTGGGTTCAGACCCTTTCACTTGGTATACGGAGTCAAATTTGTGATTCCCATAGAACGCGAGATCCTAAAATTAAATGCTGCCATCAAACTCCTCGATGACACCCAAACTCTAAAATAATGGTTAGTACAACTAGAGTTCATCAAAAAAATCCGACAGCAGTTGCTGCAACAAAACGAGGCCCACAAGAAACGGGTAAAAGCATCCTTCGACTGCCACATAAAAGCTCGTTCATTCACTAAGGGAGAGTTGATGCTCCGCAATGATGTCGTAAAAGAAGCCCTAGGACCAGGGAAGTTCGAAACTTTGTGGAAAGGACCCTACATCATAAAACATTGTTTCCTCAAGGGGGCATGCATCTTGATAGAGCCGAACAGAACATGCATCAACAACCTCGTCAACGGCCTATACCTCAAGAAATTATACCCATAAGGGCCAAGAAGGCCCACCCCTAGAGTCAAAGTACATATACCAAACACTTTAAATATTTGACCAAAAGACTTGTCAAAAAAAATGCTCTAGTGTCACAATGGATTCTCAACCCGACCATTAATTTGGATTCGCTGATGGAGCATCATAATGGTCTCAAGGCTTAGCAATAGCCACCTGGGTCATCTATCACCTTGACAGATCGCTATTTCTCCCCAACGGTGTATGCATCGGCTCAACGACCAACAATCAGGTAGAATATGATGTCGCCATCGGACTTATGTGTGACACCCTCAATCAAGGCATACACCATTTTCATATCTACCTCGATTCCCAGTTAGTGGTGTCACAGTTAAACCAAGAATTTGAGGTACAAAAATATTAAGTTGTCAAAAATATTTGCGTGCAAAAATATTAAGTCATCAATTTGATCACATTACATTCACACATGTACCAAGAAATCAAAACCAAACAACTGATTGCATAGCTAACAATATTCTAAATTGGAATGCATCTTAGATAAATCATCATGCATAAAAAAAACATAGAAAATATAGATATCCATCATCACAACACATAATCCATAAACAGGGGACACACCATGTAGAGCTGCAAAAAATATCTCTCTCATATATACCAAAAAATATGTGTTTGAGTACAAAAATATCGTGACTCTGACCTGTAAGTTAGCCCAAAGATACAAATATACAAGTCGAAAAAAATAAGGGAAGAATCCTCATAACGGGTGCTTTCCCTATGTACAATAAAGCCTCTAGGGTGGTGCCCCACAACGTGGGACACCTGGACCCACGACCGCTCTTGGTACCAACACTAGAGCCACTGTCAAAATAGAGATTGCCACCCGATGCAAAGTCGGCTGATAGCCCCTCTCCTAGGCCATCAAGGTATCTAACCATGCATTTTCAAGGTTAGCCACAAAGCCTCAAGTATGCATCCCATAGGTCAAGCAGTCCACTCGACCCCATGCATCCTCCAAAACTCGAGCCTTGACCTCTAGAGCAGCAATCTGCTATGTCATCTCTGCGACACGAGCCTCTGCCACCACGGCACAAGCAAGCACTGTAGCACACTCAACAGCAGCCGAGTTTCTACCCTCCCCCAAGGGACTAGCCTCCCTGCCAGGTGCTCCACCTAGAGGCTGTACATGAGCTTGTCCCTGTCCCCTGCCTACGTGAGGAACACCTCGAGGCCTCCGAATCGGCTCATGTCCCACCAAATAAGCAATGGGATGCCCAACCTCGTCAACATCTGCAAGAGTAACAATAATATGTCAGTGTCATCATAATACACATACAAAACATAAATAATCAATTAAATATAGAATAAAACATAAAAACATACCTTCTGTCCCCCATGCATACCTAGCAGGAAGACCCATGTCTGGGTCTCCACGGAAGCCCATCCCCACATAAGGGAATGACAGGAACATCTGAGGATTGGCCTCAAACCAAGCCTCCGTGGTGGCGTTCCAATAATGCCCCACCCTACCTCCACCTCTCAGAGGCATCATAGGGGCCCACCTCCTCATGTGAGGCTCTTGAGGCCCCCCAGTAGGCACAACCACCATAGGCCTCAGCATCACCACTGGTTCATACATAATGCTGCACAAAATACTAGCATATGTAAAAATCTTCTATCCATCCCGGACCTTGGATAGTTGAGCCATCATCCTGTCATAGCAGTGACGGGAAAAATCAAAGAAGTGACCGGCCCTCAGCCGGCACAAACACCAATCTATGGGAAAGACACCAGATTGGGCGCAGATGACCCTAACAGTCTCACAATAGAGGCTAGAGCATATCTGAAGATCCACTGTCCCAGTGGGAAGTGGATAAGGAAGCACCTCACCCTGAGGCAACATCTCGATCAAAAAATATATATCCGTCTTAGGATGGATAGTCAGGTCGCACCCCCACAACCCCATGACCTTGCATTGCCTGTTCCAGCATCATATCAGGTAATGTAAAAGATGATCCTGTGATCATAATAGGTAATTCTCCATGAACTTGAGAAGACCCCAGCGTGCCAACTGTTGGCGTGCATTGGAATCAGCTGCCAAAGTGACCCGGAGGTTAGTCCAATTCCTCTCCCTCCACAACATCCTATCATCAAACATGCACACATCAATGACACCATAAGCACCAAAAATTGACAAAATTTCCATAATTTTTTCAAAAAATTTACTTTGGCTCTCTGCGCGCCTGTTCCTTATATAGGCGCGAGAGATGCGGATCTATTTTTCCCACAGACGCAGAAAATCCACGTTCAAAGCCAGTGTAGGCACGATAATTCATGCAAAACCATCGGTTATGTGCAAGAATTGCGCGCCTATGCCTTGATCGCCTGCGCGGTTAAGGCAGAAACTGACTTAGAATCCGCACAAGCCTATTCTATACAGACCCTGACATCGACACAAAAAAAAAATTAAGATGTAGGATGTTATGGGTAGGATGTTATGGGGCCTACGTGGCTCAAGACTCGTGAGTCCCTGGTACTCATGCTGACCGCAATGGCAATAACAACTCCATAAAAAGCCTCTGACCTCTCAAAACCTCAAACACTCAAATGTCGCAAATGAACTGAAATGAGCCATATCAGCCTATATATCTCCCTTTTTAGAATATTTGGAGGACCATAATGAGAGCTCAGAAGACCCAATTGTGGGATTGAAAGCAACACAGTGATCAACACTTCATAATTCCCAAAAGAGGTACCACACATTCACACCTTTGAAAAAATAATTTTTCAGTGTGGGCAGGTATGCCCTCTCTCATCTTCTTTTTATTTAGCACATTTCTTTCAATAATATTTGAATGAAGAAGATCATTTCACTTGTGGTATTTTGTTGCAGGTATTGTACAAACCATCCATCACTCCAACCACTGAAAGTACCAGAGCAGGTATCATTCTACCCTCAGTCTGATAGAGTCACAAAAAAAATATGCATATCCTGACATCATTTCTCTCTTCATAGGAAATTAGCAATAGGTTCCAAGCACCCGACCATGTTTATCATCTCCCCACCTTGCACATGATAAACATCCTTGTTGGTCGGTAGAGCCTCCCCTCCATGGTGCCCGTCACTCAAAGTAGACCATATATCAGAAAAATCATGATGCCATGGCCATACCACTTTAGTCCGGGAAGCACTTCATGCTCACTCACCCACTATGCATCAAGTCAAGTTTTACCATATCAAAATAAAACCCCTTTCTCGGACTACAATGTTTTGCAAGCAGATCGAAAGCGCACCACCGCACCTCACATTTTTCCTACCATACCTCCATCAACATAGCCCATCTGCAGTACTTTCCATCCGCTTCATCACCCCACACAAGAGACCAACTAATGGGGCCCCCACCCTCAGTAAAAACACCCTCCTCACATCATGAGTGAGTGAGCACTTTCATGTTTTTGGGTACTCGTCTTTGTGTTTTGTATAATCCAAATCCCACTGTTTCATTCTGTTGGTAAGTAGACAAAGACCACAAACGGTGAACAACGTCCCCCACTCATCCATCCATATTTATTCCCTTGGTCGGAGTATCACACCTTTCACGCATAAGCCACCATGAAATTCATAACCAACATATACCCACCCTGGACGTGCTACCGACTCTAGGCATTTCCCCATCAGATGACTGCCGCTAAGCTGCTCTTTATACTCCGACCTTGGTTCACTGAATCCTCATCATCAGTTTTCAGTCACCCCTTGCCATCATTCCTATGTTAAACCTATCAAATCCAAGATCTTGATCCCTAGCATCCGTGGCTCTCTCGTTCGGTTGAGGCTTCCTTTTTTTCGATTTTAGCTCCTATTTTCCAAAAAGGAAGCGGTACCTTGGATTATCCCTCACCACAAAAGGGGCATCCTTGGGTGGCACTATGGGAATCATCATTGCCCACAGATGTCATCGATCCTCCTGACATTCGACTATGACACAAGCTTTCATGTCAAGATTGTATTGTACCTTACAACCATTTCACTTTGATGAAATTCTTCGAAGACCCATGCCATTATAAGCATCTCTTTTAGCAATGCTTACGCGGGAAGGTCCCAGTTAGACACCCATGCGCACAATGAGAATTTATATTCCATACCAAGCTTACGCATGTGGGTACCACATTCCACCTATCGTTAAATAAAAAACACCCCTAAGGGCATCAACAATCATCATCATTAACCAACAGATCACTACCATACTAGTGACATAGAAAAAATATGTATCCGTCAAATAGATGTGTTTAGCTAGCCAAAGAATCACGAGCATGGGACATGCCTGCCTCATAGAACAATTGTATTTATTGTATTATACCATTTCTTGCAGGGTTCCCACAAGAAATGGTCGCTATTTGGCCCATTGTAAGGCATTTCCTACTCCTTTATATACGTAGGTCTCTCTCTCTCTCTATCCACACAGTACACAGAAAAGAAACTATAATGTATTTCAACTATATATTTCTTCCTAGACCTCACACATTAGGGGAAAATTGTTATCACTGGAAAATCAAACAAGCCAAGATGACATTATTAAATTTCAGGAAGAAGGATTTATAGGGGTGAGGCACATTAGAGAATCTGAAAATTTTAAAAAATCTCTAAGGTCCGGAAGAAAAATCAAATTGCGTACTCAATAAACTAGCAGAATGTGCCTTCATGCACATTTTTCTTCGATAGGCACGCCTTTGCAAGAATTTCCCTCAAAAATCTGCATAGATTTGAGAGTGGTGAAAGTCACTTTTCAGGACCACAAGGCTCACTCCAAGAAATTGATCCCACACTTGAGGTCGCCCAAGGAGAGCTGCTTATGCCTCCTTAGGACCTCAAGGGAGCACACAATGGAATCATGTGGCACACAACGGAATCAACCCCCTCTCTTGGGTCACCATCCATCAATGTAATAAGAGAGGGAAGGAGAGTTTGAATTCATCTATAAAATGCCACCAAGAGATGAACAAAGGGAGAGCACATTGTTATGCTAGCCAAAATTTCTTTCAAGCAATCTAGCAGTGTGTGGTCTGAAGCAGAAGTAGAGAGGGGATTCAGTTGTTGACCATCCAACAAGTCCAATCCTTTGGAGTAGAGAGAGAGACCTTCCACTACGTAGTTATGGGGTAAAAATGTCCTTACATCAGGTCTTATAATTCCATAGTTATAAGGCCCCCTTGGCAAGTGTGTAAACGTTCTATCTTTTATTCCTAATAGTACAAAATAAAAGGGGACATTGACGCCACCGTTAGTATTATTGTGTTGTTTGAATCTATATGAGATTTCATGTTATTTGTTTAATTTAGTATTGTTTTCTCTCTACATATGCATACTATATCATTATCTAGTGTGTTTTGTTTTATAGCATGTTCACTAACCTGCTAACTCTTTTGTTTATTTTCCTGTGACTAGAATCTTAAGAGGCAACGAACACTCCTCTTAAGCAAGTGTGGATTGGTACACTTGTGCACCAAATCCACCAAAACAGGTGGGTAGGGATGCAGAGCGTGGTAGTTGGCTTAGTGTCATCTAGAGGTCGAAGGGAGGTCACCTCTATGACAATGGTAATTCTATAATTTGGGTGTCCGGGAGGGAATTTGGATGGTTTTTTTTTTTGCAGTGCCTTAGGTCCATGGGCTACATAGACAGGGTTTTGGTGGGATGCATAGTCGGTATTACAGGTCATTTTTTCAATAAACATCATTGACACCTTGCAATCATCCCTTTGCAAAGCCTTAAGCATTATCTCCCTTGAAGTCCAACTTTATTACACATGATTTCAAGGGTTCAACTCTTAGAGCGACATTTTGATTATATCTAATATAAGCATGTTCTTAGGAGTATTAATAAATTAATAGATGCATTATCCAATTATGTATTAGATAGACATTTGCAGCATATGTAAATACAAAAACCATCATCATATATTGTGCAATAGAGTAGAATAAAAGTAGAGTAAATCCATAGATAGAAAATTGTATATAGTGGTTGGTTTTACAAAATTGTGTCTGAGACACATATGGCCACATGTCCTATAATATCAAAACACATGTAGAAAAAATATGGCTCAAAGGCCTCCTACGTGATTAATATATATGATGTTCACGATAACACACAATCGTGCAGGAAACTTTACAAAAAAATAGACTGATACGCTCTGGCACTCCTATAGTGTACTCCCGCAAACAAATAGGAACTTCATTAATCCCTGTGTCTAGCACACTGTAGGTCAAACCCTCAACATGATGCTTGAACTCGAAAATTATCTCCACTACGTCAGGATCAACCATCTCTTCATCTACCCTTGCAACTTCAGCCTATAAAATATATTGTTGTGCCTGTCAATGTATAGGAAACACGCCTACTTGTTGCACATGTCCAACATTTGCATGTAAAAAATATAGTTAGCCTCTGATACACTTAAAAAAAAAAAAAAACCCAAAAAAACAAAAAGTATTCAAAATGAATTTATTTTTACCTGCATTATTCCATTTCCTGCCTCTAGGTAAAATAAGCTCTGGATCTCCACAAAAATCAACTCCAGAATATGGGTAGTACTCAATCATAATCAACTACTCTCGCATCCAATAAAAAAACATAGGAGTGAATGTCATCATGGGCGCTCCCTCGTGCCTCGCCATTAAATCTACCAATTCCATCATATGAGGCTATCTAGGTATAGGAAGTTCGCGGGCTATCCATTGAGCTCATAACAATGGCACTCTCTGTAAAGGAAATGATATCATGATGAATCTACATCCAAATTTGTTCAATCTTCTGGTTTTTTCTCTTTTGATTTGTTCCGTTAGATTGAATAAAACCCCTTCACACTAGTTGAATACTATAGGCTCAAAGTATTCCAAGGTGGTAAAGAAACACTTCTACCCAACCAAGTAACAATAAAAAGGATTTTCCTTAGGGGAAGTTGCACCACATCCTTTATCTCAAGTTTCACATCCTTAATTATTTCAGAGCAAGGTCAGAAATGAACAACAATGTAATCCTTCATTGTCTCTCCACCTCTCCTGAATTGAGATAATGAAATGGGAGCTCCTCTCTCTAATAGCTCTGTTAGGAAGTATATGTATTTGACATTTATTGTGACAATATGCACTCCAATCCTGAAGTACTGTCCCTACGTGTCCCAACATCTTACCAAATATTCCAGTAATTCCAATTGTGCCTGTTATATAGAATCTACGACTATGGATAGAAGTGTCTTCCCTAGGCTGGGTGGCTTAGTCTAGAACAGTAGAAAGACAAAATAACTATTTTTTCCCTTAAAGTAAACAGATAAGGGGATGAACCTTACCTGTGGTATGACATATGCTTCACTCCTTTATTGGCTTGAATGCTCCAATCTTAGCTCCTGTCACCAAAATTAGAACGTACACAATCAAAAAACACAAGCCAACGATCTACCATATCTATGTAGCATATCTAAATACTTCATTCAATGGATAAACATAACATCAAAATACATGAAATCATAACATCACATATAGGAAAACAAAGAAATATTTGCATTAATATAAATGGAAGAAGTTACAACCATAAATATGAGTTGAACTTGTAGAAGAGCTCCTCCAAGTTGACTTGCTCCTTATTTATCACAAAGTGCACCTCTAATCACCCTAATTCATGGAATGTTAACTCTTTACAACAACAACACGAGGGTATAATTAAATCTTCAAAATCCAACCCCTAGCTTTTGGATGGCCACAAATATATAGGAAAGGGGAGTAAGTTGGGAGTTCTTATCCATTTACAAATCTAGGGCTTGAGATCCACTCATGATGTGAGGATGGGATAAAAATATAAGGGATGGAAAATTCAAGGTAGGATAGGATAGGATTTGAATTTTTTATCTGAGGTAAATGGTTGCAACAAAATTTGGAAGCTTCTGGAAAAAGCGACTTCCAAAATTTCTCTCTTGTTCTCTAATTTCTAGAACCAACACAAGGGCATAGTGGAGCAACCTGTAGATGATCAATGCAGGACATAGTTGAGCAACCTGTAGGTGAACGGTGTCTAGTAGGAGGCCAGAGAGCATTGGTCCTTAAAATGACTGAAACAATGTGTTTTTAGGCAGAAACTCTGGGATATGAGAGTGTCATGCATAGGTATTTGTGCCATGATGATGTCAAGGGGTAAAAGGATATTGATTGATCCAGTTTGTAGGCCAACTGACCAGATGTGACAAAATGGCCTATAATAGATTCCCCCCTCAAGCACAAATTTAGGAATGGTGACTGATGACTCAAGTGATTTACCTTGTGACAAGTGAGGATCAAGAACAACCAGAGAGATCATCTTCTATTAATATAAATTTACATCATGATATATTTTCTGAGGGAGGCATACCCATACTCAACACATAAGAAAACATTACATGTACAATGATCAAAATAAATTTCCGTTGATTAAAAATGGTGGACCCATGACTGGATGACTACCTGTACGACCATAGCCATCATACATTGTGATATTGTATTTATCTTGAAATCATAACCCAAATAGATGAAACTAGATCTGAGATCTTCTATCTCATTCGCACGACCATCCAATGTATGAGTCTAACCATGTGAATCGATGAGTTGGATTCTAACATGGTGGACACCATATGATTACTGACCAATAATGTAAGTCATTCAAAAATGCAGTAGAAACCACCAATGACATTAATGGATCTCAAGGTATTGCAGTACAATCTATATGGTGTGAGTAAATGAGTTGATGTCGAACACCACACAGAATATTTCGGCCGAAGGCCAACGATGTAAATTTTTCTTCGAGAGCGAGGAAAATTTCCATTGATGTGCGTAAGAACCAAGGTACCGAGGGGTGTTTCTAAGTCAAATTCTTGAATAATGAGTTGATGTCGACAGGAAGTGACCCTTTGCAGGAGGGCCATGATGTATCCACCATAAACAACATGAAACATGTATCATGATTTGAGACAAAATTATAATGATACAAAACTAGATTAGGAATAACAAGCATGGAATGAAGGCTTAAGAGTATTGTAGCAAATATTGACTGAATGACTTCTCTTAAACACAATGACGACATTGAATGGAGATGGCAACATTGACCCAAAATAAAAAAATGGAGGATTTGAAAATGGTATGATAAACCAAAAGAAAATAATATTACCCAACCCAACAGCCACAAAGATGAAGTGGAATAATGTTGTGTTCAAGAGCGACTCGCTGCGATTAGAAAATGGAGTACCCTATTTTCCCAATTTCCCCAACCATACTGGTCAATACCTCTTTATTTTTTAACAAGCATGAGGAAGATAGAATATGCTTGATCTATAATTTCACCCTTTGGATGAATCCCTCTAAGTAAGTTTAACAAACCCTGAGAAGGAGTGGTTCTACCTTGTCATGTTCGACAAGTCAATCATTTTTTGATGTTTTAACGAGTCCAACAAGTCATATTTAGAGAGTTTGAAAAAGAGGCGAGAAAGGAAACTCTGGATGCTCCTTTTTGTAGGTATTCCATTGAGTCCAAAAAGGAAAAAAACAATACCCAAGAGAACCTCTTAGCCATGTTCAACTAAGGTATTCCTTTTTAATAAATAATATATCTCCGTTCGGAAAAGGGTTAAACTTATACTGAGTAGATGTCCTTTCATTTAATTTTACGAGTTCAAAAGAAAATTTCTCGAAAATATTTTCATATTTTGGGAGTCAGAAAAGAGCTGAAAGAGGACTCTAGGGGGTTCCTTTTTCATGATTTTATGGAGTCCAAAAAAGTGATAAAAGTGTACTCCTTGGTTAAAATGATCTTTGAAAAGACGATAAAATCCGTTAAACAAGTGTCGATGTAGTCAAAATACCACAAAAATGATCGAACATACCTATTTCATGATACAAAGTGAATGATTACTAGGTCAAAACATTAAATATGAAAAAATAATGGAAAAAAGAGCATAAGTAATGAAAACGACTATTCATTTTTAGAATTTGACATTCACCTTCAAAGGTGAGATCTCTAAGCCCCTTTTGCCCTTGATATTCTGTAGCTAATTGCAGTTAATACGGTGGATCATTTCCAGTGTCGTAACTTCCAAGTAGGAGCTAAGACCTTTGTCTTTTAATTCATGGTTCTGTTTTGTGATTTCCTGCAAGTTTTGTGTATTTTTTAGAGCCCCGAGGTTCTAAAATTTTTCCTTAGGACTAATGCAGGCCCTTCCTATCGAAAATTGCATTGCACCAGGGAAATATTTCACTACAGGGAGGGGTGAAACTCTTTGGCATCCCTTCTAGGGCAGCGCTGGGCACAATTCCATAGTCAAAATTGCCATTTTTTCTCAAGAATTGTCAAGTTCTTTGCATGAAAGGATCTAATGAGTGTCTTATTGATGTTTCAGTTAGTCATGAGCACAAAAAAGGCCTTTCTGTAGAGAGAAAGAGAACATGAACAACATGACTTGAATGCAAAAAATGATCCCGCCACCATTTATGCACTCAAATTTTTTAGTTTTTTGAATATATTTTGGTTATCCAGCATGAGGAAATATAGGGAATTACTTAAGTTCCTAGTTCATTAATGGGATGTAAAGGCATATGAATGTAGTTTAGGGAAACGTCTACTCTATATCAAAGTGGAAGACATATACTTTCTGACATTTTTGTACATGAGGGGTGCCCCCATCTCTCTCTTAGGAGGGAGAAGTGGAAGAGAGTCAGTAAAGGACTACATTGCTACTCATTGTAGACCTCGAGCACAACCGACTAGAGATGGGAAGATCAACATTAGAGATGTGACATGTATGCCTCTTATAACAATACTTTTCATTATCTCTAGATTGGTCGGTATCTCAATACAACACGTAGCTAGCAGATCATATATGCAGTATGGTTTAGAGTGTCTCGATCCAAAAATATTCAACTGGAGCGAGAGGGTATTAATCAACATGAAGGAACAAATCCCTAAAGCAAAATAAGGAAAACTGAAAAAAATTGGCTATGGTTCAATTTTTATTTCTTTTTCCATGGAGTGGATTCCATTGTCATAGTTCATCATATCACGCTTGAGCCTATTGATGTGATGGTTCCACGGATGAGGAGGTGGATAGAATTTATGGATCAGCATGTGGGTCTGTTAGTGGTTAGTTTCACACCAGCCTTCTTCAGATGGCTACGTAAATAATTGATTATGATTTATGATTATCTGTATGTAGGAATGGATTTCCGTGATGAACCTGAGCTTGTACTTCCTGAGGGTGAGAAATGGGGTGCTATGGGTAAGACATTTTAACCATTTTAAAATATTTTAATAATTTTTTTACAATTTTTTTTATTTTTTTTTAATGTTTCTGAGACTAAAATATTGATTTGTTTCATGCGGATATTGGGCCTATTCGACCTTTAGGAGCTTCATATATCCATCGTGCAAGAGATCCACAAGAGGCTGCAGTACCATCATAGGTTTTCGAAGTAGGATGGGATGCACTGTAGGATCTTGATGTAGTATAGACCCTAGCAGAGGTGGAGCACTACTTAGAGGGTTTGACACACGATATTGATGAGACCGTGGTCGGTCAGATCCCTATGCGAATCCAACGATACACTATCTGAGTGCCTAGTCATATCGGTTGGCTACTGTGCAAGCTGGCTCATGAAATAACACATTATCATGAGCACTATTAGTCTATTGAGGTTCATAGTCATATATGCATATATTTTTTCATGTAGGATGTTCGGGCCATCTGTGTCTCGAACACAAATTTTGTAAAACCAAAACTTTATATATATATATATATATATATATATATATATGTATCTTCTATGTTTCTATTTTTCTATCATTTTTTTCAATTGAAGTGATGTGTATTTCAAAATTATTTACATTTGTTGCAAAGAGTCTATCTAAAACATGATTAGCTAGCACATCTGCTAGTGTATTTTTATTTCTAGAAATATGTTCATATCATATGAAGTTGAAATGTATTTCTAGAATGAAAACCCTTAGAAACATGCATAAGATGGTGGGACTTATGACTGAATAGACACTGGCCAATTGTAGACCACAAGTTGTGAGTCAAGTTTGATGACTAAATGGCAGATACCATGTTCGATAGCATCAGACAATAGCTTAACCACTGCGCTATACTCAATGATGTTTTTGGTAGAGAGACTGATAAAAATTCCTTGTAAATTCACTAACTCTCCATTTACAACAAAGATAGCGCGTGCTGCGGAGGATAGATTCTGAATACTACGACTAGCACCATCACCATAACCAATGTATAGTTCAAGGGATGTTGACATCTGCAAACCAAACGTAAACAGATAAAAAAAACCCATAGGAAACTATGAAATACACACTGAAAACACACTCAACATACCTATAAACAGTATGTACATAGTATACTATGTATGATATTAAGCATAGTATTTTATGAGGTACAATCCATTCATAGGCTGCGCCAAAGGGAATCCATCAAAGTCAACTAACTCTTAGGTTCCTTTTTCAAGGACACACTTGACGATATATGGGCCTAACCACATTGGTTGGAACTTTACTAAACCTAAATTATTAGCTTCTTGGTCATACAAAAGAAAAATATCTCCTTCTAAGAAGATACGCGGCTTGAAACTTTTTTCATATTGCACCTTGATACTTATTTTATGAGCTTCATTAGCTATTGTGGCATCGCGTCGAGTCTCATCCAAATGGGTTAGATGTAAAATAAATTCATGTTCTACAAAAGTGCGAGGAAGAAGTTCGATAGCTAGTTTGAGTGATGGAATCTCACATTCAATTAGGAGGATTGCTTCCAGACCATAAACCAATTAAAAGGGTGTAAATCTGGTAGCAGTTCTCACTGAGGTTCAGTGTGCCCACAATGATATCAAAACACAAGATTGACTATTTGCGCAATTTTCACCAAAATTAAATAAGGTTTCCTTTTATGTGAATGAATGAGGGAAATTTAATTATTAAAATGCCTTAAACATTAACTTCGAGAATTAAAAATAAGCATGAAAACAGAAATACAAGAAGAAAATTCAAGATATTTGATGATAGAGTTCGTCCTTCCTGGACTACATCTCCGGGCCCTCTTCCAAGTGGGTGTCCACTGTAATAGGAATTCTCAAAAATCTCGTTACATTAAATTTCTCCATTCTTGACTATGCACGCAAGTATCAATGAATGTAATATGAAGGTAGGCTTATTCCTATGGTCCCCATCACAATTTTATGTTCTCAAAAAGGCCAAAGGATGGAAAAGTTATGCCCAAAAAGACATTTGTAGGCATAAATAACACAAAACATGTAGACTCAGTGTACAACTCCCTTCGTACTGGTGCAATGGAAGATATTTTTATAGGCCTACGGGAGGTCTCGGGGTCCAACCCACTGGGCTCCCAAGATTTGGTGTTGACAATATATGGAAAATAGTTTGAAATAATACAACTATATGATAGTGCGCTACAACCAATGTTAATACATATAAATTTGTTACAAATCGATTTATTAAACCGTGCCATATGGATAAACCATAATATATAACTATTGGCAGATATGTATTGTGGCATATTTGGTTATGACTAAAATTCATATATGGTATACTGTTACCTCCCGCCATAGATAATGTGACACTTAAATATATCGTTGGCCTATATATTAATCCTCCATGAGATCCACGCCACGACCTTTGGAACTTTGGCTATACAGTTTAAATAATAGTAAAATGATGGTGATATATATGAACTATGCACCCGTTTGGAAATGTATTGATTGTGCGCCATGTTTGGAACACTGGTTGGAGCACCATTTAAACATCCACAGGTTTGAACTTGTTGAATGTGCCGTTTAACAGAACTTTGGGTTTGGTAAGGCCACCGACATGGCGGGCTCCGCAACCCTACCCTGACTTACATAAAAAATAAAATATATATATAATTTTTGTGCCAATGTATATTAAAAAAAATGCATGGACCATTGGTAAGGTTTTGTAGTGCTGAAATGGAGGTCGTGGGTTCGACTCCGATCCATGCTAGTTGACTTTGACTACCACATGCGTTTAACTTGAGCTGCGTTGACTGCCACGTGTCCTCCTGAGAATCTGCCACTTGGCCCGCTCTGGTCACTTTTTTTGCCCGTTAGAGGAAAATTTCAGAATGCATTTTCTCACTCATAGAGAGGCCATTTTCGAAACCGAATATACTAATTGAATCAACACCGCAAGCTCTTCAACTTGGCACTGATTTTGCGAGCATCTAGGACTTTAAAATTCTGAGCATTTTGAGGATCCTCCTAGATCATTCCTCTCCATTGGAAGCTTTTAGCCCACCAAAATTTTTGTTTTAAGCATAAATTAGGTGATGGTACAACTCCCTCACCCTTCTAATCACCATATACCTTGCTTTACTTGGATTCATGCCTTTGAGTCCCACTTGAAGATACTCAACATATCTACACCTGAAAGTGTGGAACTTCCTGTCTAATATTGTATATTCCTATAACTCAGTTATATATTCAAGTGCAAATTCATCTATGGCTGGAATTTGAACATTTTCCTCTAGATCCATGATCATAGGAGGTCCATACAACTTCACTTTTTTGACATTTACAACTGAATATATGTGCATGTATGGAGGAAAATTAAACCAGAATGCATTGTTCCCAATCTTTGCAACAATTTCAAAAGGACCATACCTGATAGGCCTCAACTTTTTATGTTCACCTTTCATCCTTTCTTTCCTGATGTGTAGCCATACTTGATCACCAACATGAAAGTGGTGATCCACCTGATGCTTGTCATGACACATTTTTTACTTGGCTTGAATCTTCTCCAATTGATCCTGCATTGCTTCATGAATCATTTGGATTGTTTGAATGAAATTGATTGCTTTGTCGGCATCTCCATGTCCATACTCCTTAGATTCTTCACCAAACATGAATTCCATTGGTGATTTCGGCAGGTACCCAAAACATGTTTCAAAAGGATATCTTCCAGTAGAAGACTGCAAGGCCCTGTTGTAAGCATGATGGACATAGTGTAAGGATTCATCCCAAAACTTAGGATGCTTGCTGAAATAGCCTTTGAGAAGATGTACCACTATTTTTCTCACCACGTCTATTTGACCATCATATTGTGGATGAAATGTTGTGCTCTTTTTCAACTTAATGTCCATGAATCCCCACATAGTGGACCAAAAATCCCCCATGAAATGAGAGTTATGATATGAAATTATAGAAGTAGGCAACCCAAAATGAACCCATAGATTTTGAAAGAACAACTGTGCAGTATGTTCAACAGTTACTTTCTTTTTACATGGAACAATAATACACAATTCTCTAAATCCATCAACCACAACATAAAAATAATCATGCCCTTTTCTAGACAATGGAAGTCCACCTACAAAATCCATAGATATATTGTCCCATGGTTAAGAAGGAATTGGAAGTGGCATATACAAGACTAACTTTCTATTGTTTGGTTTTCTTGTTGAACACATGACACACCCTTTGATTTACTTAGTAACTTTTTCATTCATTCGAGGCCAATAACAATACCTTTGTAGTTGTTCCATTGTCTTACCTACACCAAAATTCCTTGAAACACGAGAAGAATGTGCTTCCCTGATAACATGCGGTATTTCTCCCTGCGGTATGCACAACCTATCAAGATGGTATAATAACCTGTCATGAACATGATAATTCACTTCTTCCACCTGAGCACCATGAGTTAATGACTCATAAACATATTTGAAATTAGAATCTTCAACATATTGTTCAATGTAACTTTCATGAGCTAAAGAACTATTTTGCATAATAACTGAAGTATTCAAAGGAGGTCTTGATAATATATAAACTACTTTATTGGTGGTATCTTTCTTATATTTGATTACTAAGTGGAATTTCTTCAAAAAAACCATCCATCTATAATTTCAAGACTACTGCAACTTAGTTTGATATTGAAGGTACCGAAGTGGCGGATGATCTGTATGAATCACTATTTCTTTTCCCATTAAATAATGTTTCAATTTTTTAACACTTTCTACTAATGCATATAATTCTTTATCATATACTAGATAGTTAGCAATTGCTTTAGAAAATGTTTATGAATGAAAAAAACAGGATTTCCTTTCTGCAATAACACTGCACCCATTGCATACCCACTAACATCACTTTCTATTTCAAATGTTTGTTGAAGGTTTGGTAAAGCTAAGATTGGAGCTGAAACAATTTTATTCTTTAAAGTGTCAAATGTTTTTTGTTTTTTTTTTCCTCATCATTGGAAATAAAATTTAGAACTTGTTAAAGCATGAAGTGGTGATGCAATAAAAGAGAAACAAGAAATAAAATTCCTATAATACTAAACTGCACCCAAGATTTTTTTTTTTTCGTCACATTTTGTGGTCTTGGCCACTTAACAATCACATCAATTTTAGTTGGATCAAGTTTTAGGTGACCACCTCCAACTACGTAACCAAGATAAAATAAGGAAGTTTTTCCAAATTCACACTTAGAAAGTTTGAGATACAGTTTCTCTCTTTGCAACACCTCAAAAAATTGTTTAACATGCTTTACGTGTTATTACAAACTGGAACTGAAAATAAGAGTATCATCCAGATAGACTATGAAAAAATTATCCATAAAAGGACGAAAAACATCGTTCATTAATCTCGTAATTTTTTTTGGATTATTTCATAAACCAAATGACATAACCAACCATTCAAAATCCCCTGTCTAGTATTAAATGTAGTTTTCCAAATATTATTCTCTGCAATATGAATATGATGATAACCACTTCTTAAATCTAGTTTTTTAAAGTAAACAACATTATTTAATTTATCAAGAAAATCATATATTCTTGGAAGAGGATACCAGTTCTTAATGGTGATTTTATTTAAGTCTCTAAAATCAACACACACTCTCCAAGTTCCATCTTTCTTAGGTTCTAATATGATCAGTGAACCACATGGAGAAGAATTAGGTCAAATGAAGCCTTTATCAACCAAATCATAATTTTTTTTCTTAATTTCTTCATTTTCTATGACCGACATACGATACATGCCAATGTTCAGAAGCGGAGCATCAGATTGTAATTGAATCTCATGTTGTATTTCTCATTTTGGAGGTAAACCTTTTGGTTCTTTAAATAATTCTTTATAAGAATCTAGTATTTCAACCAATTTGTCCTTAAACTGAGAATCACATACTTGAAAAGTATCATACTTATCTTCAGGTTGTTCCTTAAAAAACGTGAGAATATAATTTTTACTTGAACTTATGAGTATTTTTATTTGACTAACATTGATTAAATCCAAGTTTGTCTTAAGTCTGTGTGCCCTGAAAACATATTCAATTCCATATTTAAAGAGATGATACTTATGCTCCTTTCTATAAATATGGCATCTCTATCATAAAGATAAGGACTACCCAACAAAAATCCACATATATCCAAAGGAATCACATCTAAATCAACTTCATCAACAAAATTAGTTGTGATTGAAAACCTTAATCAACACTATTTCGTGACATGCATATGAGTATTTTCCTTTAACTATCCTAAAGGGTAAGGTTTTGGATGATTCTTAGTTTCCAATCCCAATTTCCTTACTAATTTCACATATATTAAGTTTTCCTGTGATGCACTATCAAATAATGTGTCAATATTAGTGTGCTTGGATATTATCCTTATGTGAAACAATTCAATTCTCTTCTTTTCCTCAACCACATTATTAGATTTTGAAGAAGATACATAACAAGTAGAACTAGCACTAGCTTTAGAAGGATTACCTGTCAGACCCATAACGGTTATCTTCTTTTCATCACTGGAGTTAGATCCCCAGATCTTGTTGGATTGTTGCATTAGCTTTCATCTCACCCTTCTTCTTAAGGAAATTATTTGGTTTAAGTTCGAGATGAAGCTTCCGAAATTTAGAGTCATCATGTCCAACCCTCTGACAATGAGTAAAAGTAGGCCATTCTCATTCCTTCTTTTTTGTTGCCGATTTCTTCCCCTTTGCCTTCTTTGGAATCCTTGTTTTTTGAATGCTTATATGGTTTCTTTGAAAATTTTGACTGAAATGGCTTGCCACCTGATTCAACATGAATGGATTGCACACATACTTCATCAAAGTCAGTTGGATTAAACATAAGAAATGTATGCTACAAATAAGAATGTAAAATTCTAATATAATTTAACAAAGTTTCCCGTGTGTATATTGGAATGTTAAGTGCTAATGCCTTTTTCATGAATTCCTGTGTAAAATCTTGCACACTCTATCCTTTAGATTTCCTTAAACATTTCCAATCCATTACAAAATGTTTATTATATCCTAAAGCATATAATTTTCTTCTAAGAGCTTGAAAAAAATTAGACCATGAAGAGATAATTTCCCTTTATGCTTTAAATTTGATTGAGTTTTAATTTCCCACCAAATCAAAGTTGTTCCCCCCATTCTAAGTGTAGCTAACTGAAGTTTTGAAAATTCATCAACAACATTTTGAAGTCTACAATACACCTCAAGTTTATTTATCCAGGTATCTAACTTCTTAGGATTCATTTCACCATCATATCATGGAAACTCAAACTTAACATTAAGCTTCAATAAAGAAGATTTCTTTTTCTTCTTTGAGTCTGAATCTGAATCTAAACTAGAATTGTAAGAGAATAAATAAGAAGAAGAAGAAGATGGAGAAGAAGGAGGTTCATTACCATCGAATTTTTCCTTTCCCTTTTTCTTCTTTGTGCCTTTAGAAGATGAAGTTGCATCTCTAGTCTTCTTGTATTCATAAAGCTCTGTAATCATCTATTGGATATTAAGGAACATTTGCTGAATTTCTCCTCGCTCTTGGTCTTACGAGCTTCTCCTTAATTTTCATCTGCCATCTTTCGAGAGCCTTTCCTCTTTCCAATCTCGAGATGTATCTCTTCAATTTTCTCTTCTCCATGTCACAACCTGGATCTAGTCAACAATCATATTGGAAAATATCCCGCTTATACGTTATTAACCTTGCTCTCATACCAAAATATGATCTTCAAACATAGGATTGAATATTTGTGCAATTTTAACCAACATTAAATAAGGTTGCCTTTTATATGAATGAATGAGGGAAATTGAATTAGTAAAATGACTTAATCATAGACTTCGAGAACTAAAAATAAGCATGAAAATAGAAATAAAAGAAGCAAAATGACAGAGTTCATCCCTCTTGGACTACATCTCCGAGTCCACTTCCAAGTGGGAATTCATTGTATTAGGAATGATCAAAAGTATCATTACATTAAATTTCACCATTCTTGACTATGCACGTAGGCATCAATGGCTATAATCTGAAGGTAGGTCTCTCCCTCTTCTCTCCAACGCAACTTTCTGTTCTCAAAAAGGCCCAAGGATGGCTAAGTTATGCCCAAAAAGACATTTGTAGGCACAAATAACAAAAAATTTGCAGACTCACTGTAGAACGACCTTCATACTAGCGTAATGGAAAATATTTTTATAGGCCTATGGGTGGTACTCGAGTCAAACCCACGGGCCTCTCGGGATTTGGTGGAGAAAATATATGGAAAATAGTTTGAAATAACGCAATTATATGATAGCGGGTTACAAACAACATTAATACATAGGAATTTGGTACAAATTGATTTATTAAACCGCACCATATGGATAAACCATAGTATATAACTATCGACAGATATGTATCGTTGCATATTTGGTTATGACCAAAGTTCATATATGGTATACTGTTACCTACCGCCATAGATACTGTGACACTTATATATATCATTGGCCTATATATTAATCCTCCACGGGATCTGCACCATGACCTTTGGAACTTTGGCTATGCAGTTTAAATAATAGTCCAATGGTGGTGATATATATCAACTCTGTGCCGATTTGGAAATTTATTGACTGTGCGCCATGTTTGGAACGTTGGTTGGAGCGCCATTTAAACATCCACGAGTTTGAAATTTTTGACTCCGCCATTTAACTGAACTTTGGTTTTTGGTGGGCCGCCGATATGGCGGGCTTTGCCAACCCTACCCCCACATACACAAAAAATAAACATTACATACAAATTTTGCGTCAATGTATATTAGAACAAATGCATGGACCATTGGTAAGGTTTTGTAGTGTTGAAATGGAGGTCGTGGATTTGAATTTGATCCATGCTAGTTGACTTTGACTGCCACATGCGTTGACTACCACGTGTCATGCCAAGAGACTGCCACCTGGCCTGCTCTGGCCACTTTTTTTGCAAATTGGAGGAAAATTTCATAATGCATTTTGTCACTCATACAGAGGCCATTTTTTAAACCGAATATACTACCAGAATCGATGCGACGATCTCTTCTACTTGGCATTGATTTTATGAGTAACTGGGACTATAAAAATTTGAGCATTTTGAGGATCCTCCTCCGGATGACACTGTTACACTAAAAAATGTCACCCTGACATTTTGCTGACTGTATGAGCTCATTAAACACTCATACATGCCTCCTTTGCAAGTCTTACAACCTTTGTTCCTCATTCCAAGCCCTAAAAATGGAGGAGAAACCCTTAAAACTCAAAAAAGTCTTGGGTACGCAGGCAACATGAAGCCTTCTTGCGTTTTTAGCTAGGGTAC